>VCCN01002810.1:7899537-7930448 GCA_006491835.1 Architeuthis dux | reverse complement strand
ACTTTTTTTTCACACTAAAATAAAATGTTCAAAATGTTCAAAGCTTGCAGGTGACTAGAAAGTTCTTTGCCATCTGTGCTGAAGCTAAAGTATTTATCAATCTTATTCTCTTCTCCCAATTCAAAGAACTGAAGCTATTTAACCAGCAAGCAATTTCTCCACCTATGCTGACCTAATTTGGTAATGGTCTCCAATGAAGGAAGCCTGTCTCCAAATGCCATTTACTGACAAACTTAATTACAGAGTGGGTGGCACCAGAGATTAAAATGTACATATAATGGTCTCTATCTATTGCTCAACCAACTGAGCAATACTCTAATACATGCAGAAATAAAACATAGAACATGTCTGGTTAGTCACTCAATAGAAACCATCACATGACCAATGTTTTTTGGCAGTATATCGTGTTGGGGGTGATCAATTAAAAAAATTGGAAAAAAACAGTGATCAATGAATAAGTTACTTCTCTCGCCTTTTGTTGGGCAATGATCACTAAAAAAAGTCTGAATTAACAAGCATAGTTTAATGAGGGTAGGAAGGGAGAGGGGAGGAAAGAAAGTTAGTTTAATAAGAGAGTAGGAAGAGGGAAAGGAGAAAAGAAAGTTAGGTAGTTTAATAAGAGGGAGAGGAACTGATAGCTGCTACTGATACTATAAGTGTGACAGACACAGATCTTATCATATATATATGATTTACTAAATCCATTATGACTTATTTAGTGTTACGAGAAACCATAAAATGTCCCCAAGTGCAATGCAATTAGCACTCACATCAACCCTTTGAGACTGGTAATAAATTATTTAAGGTAACCTAAATTATTATGATCAATTATTTTGGATAATGCTTGCTCCAAAGACACAAGTGTTGCTGCTTACTAAGTGAAAATTATTTTCAATTGAGAATGATCTGTAAATATTATTCATGTAGAAGCTTCTGAAATACGCATTACCAAGAGGTGTCAGAAAAACATATTGATTCTTTTATCAATATTATTATACTGTTAGAAACTATCAACTAAAACTGTCACCAAAACCGTTAACATGGGGTTCTTCAGTTTTTAAGTTGGTCTGGCTGGCTGGCTGGCTGGCTGGCTATGTATGTATGTATGTATCGTGCATACAGGTCGCACTGATGGCGCTAGAAGGCTGAAAATTTAAACATTAACTCCTTATTATGTCTAGAAAAACTTTTTTAGAGGTTTATGCTAAATTGATCCCTTTGTGTCAGGCTTGTTATTTAAAAATTCAGACTTTTTTTAGTGATCACTGCCCAACAAAAAGCGAGAGAAGTAACTTATTCATTGATCATCCTATTTTCCAATTTTTCTAATTGATTACCCCCAACATAACATGCTGCCAAAAGATGTTGGTTGCATGACGGTTTCTATTGAGCGACTAATTAATCACTGCTACCCACAACACTGGTTTATTACTGGGTTTAGATTATTCATGTATTTTGACATTTATATGTATCTATCTATACAGGCTGTACTAATGGAGCTAGAGGGCTGAAAATTTAAACATTTACACCCTATTATGTCTAGAAAAAACGTTTATTTGTTTTTTTAAAAATTCCCCCCAACTACATACGCTTTTAGTGTGTGGGGGAGTCAATTTTCAATGTAAGTTTATGCTGAATCGGTCCCTTAGTTTGTGTCAGGCAGTGTTCACTATTGTTTTTTGAAAACCAAACCTGTTTTCATTACTGATTATATTATGGTTGAAATAAATATTTTATTACAAATACAATGACACAAAAAGAAAAAACTGCCATCTTCACATACAAAATGGTTTTACTGCCAACAAAAGTTGTGATGAATTAAATAGTAATCTATACTAATATTTGAGCCATCTGTTTGTTTGTTTGTTTGCCTGTGGCTCATCTCCGCTAAAACTACAAGAGGTCAACTTCCCACATAGGTTGATCCTTTAAGGTCAATCGAGGTCACCAGAGGTCATTTCTAGCCAATTTTTAGAGTTGTTGGCCACAATTTTGCACAAGGATGCTGAAACTTACCATATGGGTACATCTTCTCATGGCGAAGATCACAATCTATGGGACGTTGACCTCTGAGGTCATTCTAGGTCAGCAGAGGTCATTTCAAAACAATTTTCCAGGTTTATGGCCACAATTTTGCACCTATGATACTGAAATTAGACATAGGGGTAAATCTTTCATGGCGAAGCTCATATGCATTGTAAATTTGTTCTCAGAGGTCACGAGATCAACAGAGGTAATTTCTAGTCAATTTCCAAATTTGGTGGCTATAATTTCACATCAAAGATGCTGAAATTCAGCAAATGGGTACATCCTCTCACGTCAAAGGTAACAGGCTATGCGCGGTTGACCTTAGAGGCCATTCAAGGTCACTAGAGGTCATTTCTGATCTTTTCAACTCAATTTTCAAAGTTTTTGGCAATAATCTGGCTCCTATGGAACTAAGATTTGTTATAGGGTAAGTCTTTTCATGGCAAAAGTCATAGGCAATGCGAAATTGACCTCAGGAAGCATTCCAGATCACCTGAGGTCATTTGTAGACATTTCTAGCCAATTTTCCAAGTTGTTGGCCACAATTTTGAACCTATAAAACTGAAATTTGCCATCAGAGGTCTTTCTAAGATGTTGGCCACAATTTTGCACTTAGGATGCAGAATTTGGGCATAGGGGATCATCTTTACATGGCGAAAGATATAGACAATGAGAGGTTGATCCTGGAGGTCATTCGAGTTCACCTGAGGTCATTTCTAGCCAACTAAAGCAATTTATATCATAATATTGAGCTTTTAATGAAGTACTCAAATTCTTTTGACCACACAAATGGTCAAGTGGATATGGTCAAATTCAATTGGATAGGTGATGGTATATTTCGACCCTTGTTTTATGCAGAATTGTCCAGATGTCACTTTTGGATTAAATTAACTTTTTTGCCCATTTTTCAGCCAATCAATTACATTCTTGGAGGTAGATTTATAAGTGCTGTTAACCTGGACAGAAAAACATTATAGGATAGGTGTTGTTGACCCCCAAGAACATTGGAGGCCAGCACAGGTTAATTTTATGTTAAAACAGCTTTTTTGAGCAAAACCAAAGAACTTTAAAGGCTAAAAAATTGGATTTTTTTTTGTTTTGTTTGTAAAAAGTTGTGCAACCCTGAGAAATGTTTTCAGACAAACATTTTCAAATTTTAACAATGCACAAGGGCAATCTGTCATGATCGCTGGCCTGTACCTGACTTATCCATGCTTTTCCAATGCACAACTCTATATTGGTTATTCTAGGTTTGGATCCGCAGACAACCTTTTCATACTGACACCCAATGGAAGAAGCACTTATGTAGTATATCCAGATGCCCTATCAAACTAAGGGACATCATTTGTTTTTTTCTGTGTATCAGGATATCTCTTCCGTTACAGCTACTTTTACATGTGTAATAGTGTAAATAATTGTCTGTTTTTCTTTCTTTTGTTGTGTTGTGTTAGAAGAAATATCAAAGAACATATTTTTCCTGTTTGGTTATATTTTCAGTTATTTTTCCCCCAGGGCAATGCCGGGTATCCCTGCTAGTATTTCATAAATGTTATTTGGATTTTCTTTATTAATTTGTGTGGAATCAAGTTTAGGTATGCAAGAGGTCTAAAAACATAATGGATTGCCAACATGGGGATAATCCAACCATAATACATGTTCCTAAAAGTATGCTTTTTCTCTTTCTTTTCCATAGATATATTTATATCTGTTTCTTTTATTTTTGTTCTCTTTATTAAAAATCATAGCAATGACAAACTTATACACAGCTAGAAGAACTGCTTTTAAAAGAAAAAATAACAATGAATAAGATAATCCTATACATTTATATTTCTAAGTTACTTTTACTTTTCAAAGATATAAAAGCTGACTTTGCAAAATTTGCACAGCCATCTTGTGTTAGAAACCGTCAACTAAAACTGTCACCAAAACTGACAACATAGGTTTCTTCAGTTTTTAAGCTAGTCTGGCTGGCTATGTATGTATCATGCGTACAGGCTGCATCAATGGCACTAGAGGGCTGAAAATGTTAATATTCATCATGTCTAGAAAATTACACCTCATAATAGGTTTTTAAGGGGGGGGGCATCAGTTTGCAATCTAAGTTTATACTGAATTGGTCCCTTAGTTTGTGTCCAGCAGAATTCATGCTTGTTTTTGGAAAATTCAGACTTTTTAGTGATCACTGCCCAACAAAAGTTAACTTATTCATTGATCACCCTTTTTTCCAATTTTTTAATTGATCACCCCCAACACAGCATGCTGCAAAAAGACACTGGTTCTATTGAGTGACTAACCAGACCTGTTTTATATAGCATCCTTGGTTCCAGAACCAGGCCAGGTTATGCCTTTTGCCGGACCAACAGATGTTACATAATGATAATTCAATAATATACCTCAGACTGACTAATTGTTGCACATCTCATATCTTTAAAACATTAGGACTGTTAGAAACTTAAATTGAACGAATATTAAAAATGAATTAAATGATTATAAATGAAATAAATACAAATAATTAATTAAATACAAATATCATATACAGTTGATGAACTATGCTGTGTTGAGGATGGTCAATTAAAAAATTGGAAAAGGGCGTGATCAATGAACAATTTACTTCTCTTGCCTTTTGTTGGGTAGTGATCGCTAAAAACGTCTGAATTTTCAAAAAACAGGTGTGAATGTTGGCGGACACAAACCGAGAGACCATAAACTTACATTGCTACCCCACCCCCACTAAAAACCGGAGGGGGGGGGTTAATAAAACAAAAAAACTGTTTTTTCTAGACATAATAAGGAGTGAATGTTTGAACTTTCAACCTGTATGCATGATACATACATAGCCAGCCAGCCAAACCAACTTGAAAACTGAAGAAATCTATGTTGACAGTTTTGTTTGATGGATTCTAATACATCTCTGACCCACCAATTATGCATATCTCATATCTTTTAAACATTAGGACTGCAATACATTAATATAAACAAAACAAATATAGGTATATTAATTAAACAAATACAGTACTCTACATACCAAGAATTATGATACCACTCTCGAGACAAATTGTAAAGTTTTACAATGAGGAGTAACATCCTGGTCACTTGAAGTTGAAAGATTTTCAGATGCTGGACTACAGCTTTCAAACTCATTATTCTTGGTTATCTTCTTAAACATATCATCGAGGTAAAGTTGTTTCCTATGCTCTAACCTTTGTGAGAGACACAAGAAATTCAAGTGCCTGTTCATAATTTTGTGTAGATTAAAAGAGGTGCTGTACCATCATTTGCCGGAAAATCAGCGGTGCACATATTAATTCATGCATTAGTTAAATTCAAAGTCATAACTGGCAACATAGCTACCTACTGAACTACTTTCTTGATTGGTGTACATGTCTGTTACTTACTGTATTTCTTTGTATATAGCACCATTCTTGTATAATACAGTACTAAATTTTGAGGTGAAAAATAAGTATAAAATTGTAGACTCTTGTATAATACGGGTACTCGATTTGGCATAACAGTTTGACAGTCCTACATGTTTTTCTGCTTTGATGTTCCAAATTTGTGTACTGCAATACTGCATTTATACAATAAGTGCCTGCTATTTTTATGTTGTGTACTCTTACAATGGTAATTATTTTAATTAGAAAAAATTAAAAACGAAGGTACCTACCTTTGTACACTTTGTGCATTCAATTTGAAGCTCAAGTTAATAAAAAAAATGTTTTGTTCACTGACTACTGAAATGTTTTTGGCTAATTCATTTCATTTTTACATAAATATATTTCTTGGTAGGGTGGGGTTGCAATACATCTGTCATCAAATGGGCTTAATTTTAGTAATGTATGAAAGATTTTCTGTGTGCATTCAAATATAGCACAAACCCACTTATTTTCGCTCAGATTTGGCTATAAAATCATCAAGAGAATGGTTATTAGCTTTTAATGAAGATAAATGTAAGGTGTTATAAGTAGGAAATAGAAATCCATGTTACAATTACAATATGAACGGAAATATACAAGATATTATAAATGATGAAAAGGATCTTGGTATCATAGTAACTGAAAAACTATCATTCACCAGGTATATTGCCAGTGCTGCTGCTAAGGCGAACAGGGTACAAGGACTGATTAAGCATACTTTTTCATATATAGACACGGTCTTGTTCCTTATACTATATAAGAGTTATGTCCGTCCACACCTCGAGTACTGTGCACCAGCCTGGTCACCATACTTGGAGAGAGATAAAAATCTTTTAGAAAAAGTCCCTAGACAAGCAACTAAGTTAGTATTGGAATTAAAAAGTATGAGTTATGAGGATAGGCTAAAAGTGTTAGGATTAACATCATTAGAAAATAGGAGAGATCGGGGAGACTTAATAGAATGTTTAAGATTATATATGGTTTAGAAGTAGTAAACCCTGATGTATTTTTACTAGAAGGGAGTACAAGGGACTGAGTGGCCACACATATACGGTAGAAGCAAATAGAAGTAGATTGAATATCAGAAAATATTTTTTAGCAATAGCGTGGTAGGACTTTGGAATAGATTACCAGAATATATAGTGCTATCAACAGATGCAAATGATTTTAAGAAGAATTATGATGTTTATTACACCACTGCAAAAGATTTAAGTCCCTAGATATTGTGTAAATATGATTGTTATGATGTGTGCTTGTATATACAAATTGTATACTTTTTTCACACTAAAATTAAATGTTCAAATGTTCAAAAGAAATGCAGTAGTTTTTGCTTATTTATTTTTTCTGGGAAACCTTTTTCCTTGTACCTACATTTGTTTCACTTCCATATCCTTTATCTGTGTGAGAGTCCAAAATAAAATGATACAAAACCAATTGTATTTCAATGTCCATTCAGAAACAACATTTCAACTACTAATATTTATTTAAGTGTCTTTCTCATCTCTTTTATATTAATTAATTAAGTGACGGAATAATGGCAGTTATACAATTGGAACTTCAAATAAATATATGGTAGCAGATTAAATATAAGGAAGCATTAAATGAATACAGGTATAGCTTAATAAGTGTGGATAATTAATTCAGAAATGTTCTGTACTGTTCAAAAGTACACTGTTCAAGTTGCATAAATCTGTACAGCAATACCTTAACCGTACTACAGCAACACCTGCACCGTTCAAGATCTTATTATAATTTAATGTTTTGTGTTCAACTTATACTTAGTTGCATAAATCTGTACAGCAATACCTTAACCATACTACATCAACACCCACACTGTTCAAGATCTTATTATAATTTAATGTGTTTTGTGTTCAGCTTATACTTAGTTGCATAAATCTGTACAGCAATACCTTAACTGTACTACATCAAAACCTGCACTAATCAAAGGTATTCCTTTACCTCATTATTCTGTTATGGAAAAATAGAAACAGTGATTAATATCATTCAAATCTGTTTATAAGATATTTTGGCTTGATTATAAGTAACATATATATATATGGAAAGAATTCCCAATATATACATACAGGTTTTTCTCGTTATCTGAAAGTGGAGCATTCTTACAAAAACCTTTTGTAAGCTGAAATGGTGTAAATGAAAAAGCAATTACCATTAATTTTTTAGCATTCCCAGACCCGCAAAATGGTGATGGTGATATGTTAGGTTGAGTTGTTGGAGGTTGGGGTGGTGGGAGATAAAGGAGATTGGGGTGTAGGAGAGAGGGGAAGAGGGTGCATGCTGCCTCTATAACGGCATGCCGCAAAATGAACGTTGAATAATATTTTTCGCTTTTTGCCTTTTTTTTGTAAAAGCAAAATTCTTCCCACTCACTTCCACTCTCTCCCTCATACACACACACACACACAGACACTTACAGATAGATGTTTTGTTTCGAGATTTATATTATTAGTGTATATAATGTTTTGGAGAAAGAAAGAAAGAAAGGAGAATTTTAAAGCACACTTATTCCACACCATTCACTCCATTTTGGTCAGAGATTTTTTTTTTAAATAGTAGCCATCCTTCTTTAGGCTATAGTGGCTGCTTCTGTTTGTGTTGTTGTTGTTGTTACTACTAAGAACGTGGCTACCAATTTGACTATAATGACTACTACTTCTACTATGACCATAGCTACTATAATTATTACAACTCTGATGACCAATACTACTTAGTTGACAACTACTATTTCTTTGATGGTTACAAATACCACTACTACTATAATGACAATTATTATGAGTACTAGTATAGGGTTGCCATATCTGAACATTCCAAAAAAGAGGACGTTCTCGAAGACATCCTTCCCCCGTCTGACACACACCTTGGCGCTATGTAACCTTGAAGCAGCAGTGATAATTAATTTTAAGGGCTTTTGAAGAATTTAAAAAATTCCTTCCAGATGAAGATTTCGGGACTTAAATGGAGGACATGTCCGGGGAAAATATGGACGTATGGCAACCGTATATATGTACTTGTAACAGTAGAGGCTAAGGAGTGATTGGTCTCAGGTTCCATCTATCATTTTTTTACTTTCATCTATCAGTAGAAAAACTCTGATTTTAGACTGTCTAGTGGTCAGTGTTATGCTTATAAAATATGCTTTAATTACAATGTATAAACAGCTCTGGTTAGTCACTCAATATAAACCGTCACGTGACCAATATCTGTTGGCAGCATGCTGTGTTGGGGTGATCAATTAAAAAATTGGATAAAACAGTGATCAATGAATAAGTTACTTCTCTCACCTTTTGTTGGGCAGTGATCACTAAAAAGTCTGGGAAAAGTCACTCAATAGAAACTGTCACATGACCAACATCTTTTGGCAGCATGCCATGTTAAGAGGTGTTCAATTAAAAAATTGGGAAAAGGGGTGATCAATGAATAAGTTACTTCTCTTGCCTTTTGTTGGGCCGTGATCCCTAAACATGAGTGCTGCCAGGCACAAACTAAGGGATCAATTTATCATAAACTTAGATTGCAAACCCACTAGAATTATGGATGGAATTTCACAAAACAAAAGAAACATTTTTTTCTACGCATAATAAGGAGTATATGTTTAAATTAATTGGTGCAGCCTGTATGCACGATACATACATAGACAGCCAGCCAGCCAAACTAGCTTAAAAACTGAAGAAACCTATGTTGACAGTTTTTAATTGTTGTTGATATGACTAAAACTATGACTATTAAAATGCTGGCATTCGCTACCACTGCCATGACTATTTCGGATGTTGCTTCTTTGATACAAATATGGGCAAGGATATGTTCCCGTAATTTCCACATGTTTATAAAATGTGGCAAAAAATAACTTTGCTTACCTTGTATTTCTTAGCTCAAAAATGAAGAATACTTAGGACTATATGATGAGCCCTTGCCATAGATAGCAATGGTTGGCACACTAATCTCACAAGCCATTGCTAGTGAGTGTGATCCTCAATGAGTACTACAATAGTGTGGCCTTGTTCCAGACCAGTGTTTCTCAACGTTTTTCAGCCCAATGCTCCCCTATGACACCTAGCTACATGTCAATGCCCCCCCCCCATAGTTTAATGATGAGAAGTACTCAACACAGATTTTTAGAAACATGTGGTAGCTTGTCGTTATAAAGAGAAACATCAGCATTTAGTTCAAAGGTTTTATTAAGGAAAATGTTAAAGTATATCAATGAATATATCTAAGCAGATATTACTGAACAACAGCAATTTGTAAATCAGAATCATAGATATCTATGGAATCTTCACAACGCCCCCTCTAGAAGCTCAAACACCCCTTAAAGTCCTTAGTCACCTCAACGCCCCCTTGAAACAAAACCAAGTCCCCAGGGAGGCACTACCGCTCACGTTGAGAACCACTGCTCTAGACTAAGTTAATCTTAGTATATATTGAATGCTATATAATCTGTACAGGTATTGTTTTTCCATAAAACTATTCAATGATTGAGGGAGAACAATCTTGGCTTTTCAGGTCAAATTCTGTTGGTATCTATTTAGTTCGTGCTAGTTAGAGACCACACGTGAGAATGTAAGCTTTGGGTAATTCATCCTCATGCTTATGTCCCAGCAGTCAATACATTTAAATACTTGTAAAATTTGTCATACTATAGGAGCAGATATATATTCTCTGTGATTACTACTACCACAACTACAATAACTGCTACTACTAAGTCAACAAGCATGATTCTTCGCCATATGCAACTATCATGGCCTGATGAACATTTCAATTACTCTGATTAATCTGCAAGCCAAGGGCTCTGACTATTGGCTGCATAGCAGAAAGCCTCACAGTTGTTGCATCAGACAGATTTGTCAAAAGAAAAAAAAAGATTATAAAATAATATTCAGGGCAATCGGGATGTTGAAAATGGACTAAACAGCCATAACATGTACATCAGAAGGCATACCTCAATCCAATACACAAGGCAGAACTACGTTTATAAAAAGAAATTTTGTGAATTTAAAAAGTTTTTTAAAAAGAATTTTGAAGTTTTAAAATTTTAATATTTTATAACATCTAGAACACTGAAATTGAAAGTATTTTTCATTTTCATAGTTTATTGTTATAAAATAATGGATATGTATTTTTCTAAGAGGAAAAAGTAAATAGTACCCTCCTCCCAGAAAGCCTACGGCTGGAGCTAGTCTTGTCGATTGGCCAACAATATTGAAATCCCGGGAGTTTTGTAAAAAGATTAGAAAGAAAAAATGCTGTGGTATAGACAGATGGTTTACAAGGTGGGGTGGTGTAAATGGAGAGACTCCAATGACTGGCAACTAAACATCTCCACTAGAGAAAAGGTTCAGTAGCAGCTATCAGCCCCCTCCCTTCCTACCCTCTTATTAAACTACCTAACTTTCTTTTCTCCCCTTTGCCTTCCTACCTTTGTATTAAACTACCTAACTTTCTTTTCTCTCCTTTCCCTTTCTACTGTGTCTGTCAAACTTATAGTAGCAGCAGCAGCCATCAGCCAAGCTTATGATAACCATCAGTGAAGCAACAGGTCATTGAATAGTAATAATAATATCTGAATAAATTTACACTTTATAGATTAAACCATTTGAACTTTGCAGATGTTACATCAGCAAATTTTTGTCTGAATTTCTGAGATAATAAATGATTATTATTATATACTGATTTACTTGAACTAGTGTCCTCATTTTGGTTGTTATTGTAGCAATGTTTCAGCCATTGTGCCCTACGACCTTCTTCAGGTGTCTGTCATAGTTTGTAACCTTCTGGGAATTTTGGACCAAACCCTTTATTCAATCCACTGGGCCATGTCCTATGGGAAATATAGCGTAGTGGATAAAAGCATTGATTAAGCATATCTAGTAACCTGTAGGTCATGAGTTCAATCCTTGTGTCGGGTAGTGCAAAAAAAAGGCATATACTCTGGTTCAGTGGAACAAGCGACACCACAAGTATAAATTAACTAGAAAGAATTAACTGATACAAGATATCCTCTAGCATGGACAGCAGAATGAGAACAATCTTCCCCGTGGATTGAATAAGGGGTTCACTTCAAAATTCCCAGAAGGTTACAAAATACAACACCTGAAAGCCAGAGAGTACAACAGCTGAAACGTTGTGTCTATAGCAACCTAGATGAGGACACTAGTCCAAGTAAATCAGTGTATAATGCATCAGTAAACTGTTACTTCTTAGTGTTGTAAATAAAAACTTTCCCAAGGTCTTGTTGGCCTCTTTTAAGATTCATTCTCAACCAACTGTTTTGTTATGCTATCTGATAAGAGTATTTATCCAAAGTTGAGCTTTCAAATACTGCAATGTGCTGGATTTTCTAATGATCTTGGCATTTCACATTTTGTATGTATATGAAAGAGTGTATATCTATTAATTTAGTGAGTAAATATTTGGCCATAGTTGTTACTATGTGCCTAAGGAATTACAAATACAGAAGTTTTAAGAACCAACATTTCTATCGGATAAGTCATACCATTTACCCATGCCAATGTAGCAAGATATGAATAGCAGAGGAATAGAAAAATGTATACTTCTTTCAAAGCTCCAGCTGAGTATATGTCTAATCATCCTTTTATTTCTAGAAAAGACACTCAATACCAAGTGAATCAACAATGGTTTTTGTAAAAGCCAAACATAGAAGCAACATGGCAGCTGAAGACATAATATCTTTGTTAGATAAGATGCATCAACTTTGAAAAACCGTATAAAATATGGGCATTTATATAAAATCTGCAATGATATATTATGAAGGGAAATATTTTCAGCCTTATTGTTTGTAAACTTACCTTAGTTTTTAGCTGGTATTTTCATTTTTAGAAATGACTCAGACTTGTTCCTGTGTCATGCAGCACATGAGGCAATGATTTTGTCTCCATTTCTCAAACAATCCGTGGAGACCCATATCATTGTTTCTGTAGCAATTGTGGCTTTTCAAAGGTCTGAGGTGCTAGCCCAATGCCTAAGATGGACTGCCTTACAGGGCTGAAGGGCTCCAACTGCCCTGCTATTTACCCAGAGCTGGAGGGGAGTGGATTCATGCCTTTCCCAAGGGGATTAGTGCAAAGTGAACGCACACTGTCACAGCCGGAATTTAAACTAATTTTGCTGATTCCATTCTTTGTGCTGTTAGCCATTAGGCTACTCGCACCTCCTTAGCAATTACCCTCAATACTTTTGTCCCATTAAGCAAGCTTAGTAAAGTAAAATATGGGCTTAATTAAAAATTCAATTCTTTATAATTGTTTCCAAGGATAATCAGTAAATGAGCTGGAAAAAAAGTCTATAGCAATTAAAACAATTTCCAACTCCATGTTACATATCAAGTTTTCTATAACATTATATATAATAGCCCTATTCTATCTATCAGTAATGCTTGTATTAATTCCTAAGCACTGACAATCCCCTTTTCCTGATTTTTAATGCACAACATAACAGATTAATTGCCGAAACTTGCTAAAACAAATTATAGATAAAATGTTGCAAAATTTGGTGTTTAATCATCCTACTGTCCAAAATATTTATTTTGTTAGTGCAGAAATTGATAAAAGGACAGGTCTTGTTAGTCACTGAATAGAAACCGTCACATGACCGACATTTTTTGTTGGCAAAATGCTGTGTTGGGGGTGATCAATTAAAAAACTGGAAAAACCAGCTAGCCAGCCAGACCAGTTTAAAAACTGAAGAAACCTATGTTGACAGTTTTGGTTGATGGTTTCTAATTAAGGTAAATAAAGGAGCGATAAAATAACAGCAAAATCAGTGGGAAGTGATGAAAAAAGCCGAAACATTGCCTAGGTATACCAGGTTCAAATGTAGTTGACACTAAAATACAACCAGCGGTGGATTCAGGCACTTCTGGGAGACAATAAAAGATTTTCAAAAATTTGTTATTCATACTGTTTTCTGAACATCTTCCGAGTTTTAAATCTTTTTATCTCAACACATGACAACCTTCAAAACCCTTAGAATTTTTCCGAAATTTCAGTAGCTGATATGCCCTGAAACGCAATTTTAGCCAATCTTGGATACATAATATTCAAAATTTTCTGGGGGAGCATGCCAGACCCCCATAAAAGCCCTGTCTTCCCCAGAATTTAGGAAGGTCAGCTCAACAGTCTGGATCTGCCCCTGACAACTGCAATTATTGTCAAACTCTAGTCCAATTTGGAGTTGACTTTATCTTTCCCTCATAACAAGAATAATCCTCACCTAATTTAGGGGAGAACTCTTCACTGTTTGTCTATACCATCACGTTAAACCAAACCGATATACAAAATTAACATTTTGAAATTGAAACGACCAAGTGATTGCTAGGCAGCTCTCTTACCAACTAAGCCAAAATGTATTTATTATATAAACAATACAAAATCTTCAGTTGGAATAGAAGTATGAGTGGAGTTTGACCCTGCAGCAGCAAGGCAGAAAAAAACCCACCAGGGACTATCATTCGCTATGGGTGTCTGTTGTTGTCATTGTATCCTTTTTCTCAATTGGATAACTTTGTTATTCCTTAATATATTTCAATGAAATTTTGTATGTAGGCTTGTGGAGAGATTCTACTTGGGGGGTGGTAAGTTATGGCCGATCTGATTTTTTGTTTACATTTTATAAGCAAAGAAATTTCTTAAATCTGGACCAATTTCGCTGAAAATTGGCTATAATGTTGACAAAACCCCATGTGTCAGGCTACAGACTTTTTGATGCACTCTTTTAGATTGTTTCTTAATTTTGATGAAACTGTTTTTTATTTAAATCTTCCACTGGTACACAAGGTGTCATGGTGAGGTGGAGATGGCAGTCGCGCTATTCTGTCCTTCTGTTTTTTTTTTTCTCTTTTATTTTACTTGAGCAATTCTGTTATAATCCACTTCTGGCTTGCTAGGCCCATTGAAGCTTCACCAGAGCTCCATTAACCATACATTTTGGGAACATGTTCCCTACTCTGTCAGCCTCTCATTGTCAGCCTCTCAAAACACAGAGCTGAGTCTGCCCTGCTATTTACCCATTGCTGGGGAAGAAGAGATGGATTCATGCCTTTCCCAAGGGCATTAGTGTGAAGTGAACACAAACTGTCTCAACCAGAGTTTGAACTTGGTTTTTTTCCATGCTGCTAACTGAGTACAATGAGAAATTTTAAATCGGGTATTTTAACACTATGATACAGAGAAAAAAAACATTATACAACTTGGTTATTATTTTTATAAATATATGAACAGGTTCAGTGGTGTGGGAGCCAATCCAGTTGGTCCGGCCATCACCGTACCAATATTTGCAAAGATAGGGTCTAAAATTGTGAAAAAATTACAGCGAAAAATTTAAATGTTTGAATAAAGTTTAGAGTCAATTAATTTCTCACAAATCGTAATACTTATTAGTTTATGTCTAATAAAAAAAAGATTTTAGCAAGAAACATCTCCAACAATCTAGCAACTGCCTTTCCCCTTCAATTTGCTTCCTCACTTCAAAAGAAGCCACAAGGAAAGAGAAAGCAGACAGTCTCTTTTGGCATGAACATATAATAATAAGTAAGTAAGAGATAAAATGTTGGAATGGTTTTTTCATAAAATCTTGTGTTGACGTTTTTATAGTCAGAAAGTGACATTCAACATTATTCTGGTCAGCTATACCAAATGCATATCATATATAGGTTTTGATTTAAATTAGAGATTTTTGGATAATTAAAACAAAGTAAAGGATAATAAATGAAAAATTGTTCTCCAAGAACAAAAAAATAAGTAAAGGTAAATATGAATTCTTTCACCCATTGTAGTATTGAATGAGTTTAACAACAGCCATATTGGTCATTTAAAATCAAGTTTGTTTTGCATTTCCTTACATGCAAATCATAAATTTTGTACAATTTTATTTTCCTCATAATATTTTCACTTTTACTTGCTTTTATACACCAAAACAAAAAGCAATTGCTTAATATCTTTATTCATACAATACCAAATGGAACCCATTTTAAGGTAGTGATGAAAATATTTTACAACTACTAAATTTTCTGCTAGATAAAGAGATTTGTTGTCCAAGTTCTATTTCTTCTAGATTATTTTGTAGTAATGAATATGACAAACCTGACACTTGGGAAAACATCTTTAATTCTTTCCTTTATTGTATCTGCAGATTTATTTATTTCAAGAAAATTTTGTTTGAACATTATTTCTTAAGTGTTAAAAAAATTAAAGCATTATTTATTCATTGCTTGGAATAAATATGCATGAACACTAACTTATAATGGAACAGATAGTGTGCTGCTCTCACAGTCTATTTATAGTGAGTTTGTTGTTCAGTGAGATGCTTCAGAAATGTAGCCTTGCGCTGGACTTAGTCCAGGTGAATCAATACAGCGAGTAGGTATTCATTATCATTTCTGATGATATTCTTAGGCTTTTCTACATTGCAACAATTAATTCTGAACTCTGTATATGATGGATCAAATGTTTGCCTGTGAAACCCCCTTTGTTCAGATTCAACTTTAAAATTGAGAAAGCATGTACATTTGTAGCAGACCAGATTTTATACTCAAGAAGCTGTTTAATATAATCATGGATGTTATTAAATGGTTATTGCTATCAAAATCAGTTGGCCCCAAACACTTTATTCAATATGAATTGAAAATTATTATTAAAATTTTTATTATTATTATTATTATTAATTCTTGAATTGAATTTAATAACAAAACAATGAAAGTAAATTGTTCCAATTTTTATATTCTTTGCTTAATGTTATTAGCTGGATATTGTTATTTAAAAGATCCTGCTCCAAATTGATCACAATAAGTAGCTTCCTCTGCATCTGTCTATTTTTATCACTGCATGTTCAGTTTTGACAATGAAAATTGATCCCAAAATTTGTCATCCTATACAAAATTGTTTTTTTTTAATCTTATATACAATGCAGAAGTGTTTATTCAGTATTTTTATTTAGATAGTTGCAGATAATTTTTAGTTTCAAAAATATTGATAAAAATCTTCCATCTTAACATATTGGTGTCACTTTATTTATCTTGCGGGTTTGAGGTGAATATCTTTGTAAAGTGATCATAATAAGCAGCTTCCTCTATATTTTGTTTTTAGCAAATGAATAACAGCAAAATATATTGGTAGACTGAGATTACATTACAAAATCATCTCTTTCTCTCTCTCTCTCTCTCTGTCTATCTATCTAAAGTCATTTCTCTTCTTACCTTTTTGTCACTTCTGGCTAATTGTTTTCCAGCACATTCATAAATGCATGGTACACTTTAATATGACAGATTCTATAGGATCTCACAAAATCCTATCACTTTTAGGCAGTGACTGTGTGCACGTATTTTGTTTTGCTAGTCATATCACATGACCTGGTTGTGCATAATTACAATGCAGCTGACTTAAACCAAGAAACAGATTGTAACGCCAGCAGTTTTCATGTCAGTAACAATCAATGGGTTTGGATTTCACATATGTAATAAAAAAAATTAATTGTAGCTATTCTTTGTAACACATTTGTAAAATATCAATTTTCACTGCAGACTTGAATTTTTGATCAACAAAAGTCCAACTACAATACCTTCTGTAATTTTGAGAAAAGTCATTATCATTCCAAGACTATGGAAATCATTCCTTTTGTTGCTTTTATTCTTACCACAATGTTTCGGTCGATCCATTCTACAGCTTTCTTCAGGTAAAAAAATTTGTATGGAGGATACCTTCTGTAATTTTGAGAAAAATTATTATCATTCCGAGAGTTGCTCAGACAAATCATTCTTTTTATTGCTTTTATTCTTATTACAACCATTTGTCTGAGCCATTCTACAACATTAATCAGATGTACCATCTGCATGAAATGAGATAATAGTAGTGCAAACCAGAAAAAGGTTGCAAACAGAAAAGAAATGGTGGTCTGATCAGAATATTTACCACCATTTCTTTTGTGTTTGATACCATTTTTTGGTTTGCAATGCCAAGAGAAATAGACCCTCATCCTTTCCATATGGATTATGCATTGAAGAAGGCCACAGATTGGATCAACAAAAATGTTGCAGGTAACAAAAAATGCAACAAAATGAATGAATTCAATAGTCTGAAAAATCCTTGGAATCCGACTACATTGTTATAGAAAACTTTTTTCTAATGTCGATAAATTGAAGGAAAAATGAATACAAGCTTTGTAAGTCATGTAAGTGTGTTTCTAAGTATATCTACTTACATGTCTAAAAATGACGTTCTTTGCAGCAATCTATGCCTATAATATTTTAAATGTTTATATTGCATAAAGTATACATGTAAATGGCTTCTTGAATCTTACAATAAATTTACCTGGAAGTAATTATGATGCTGAATTTTAATAGCTAATAAGTAAAAATGACCCTTATATTCTTTTTAACATTTGTTAAGCAAATGGGTCTCTTCAAACTCCCACTGAAAATGACTGATCCGTGTAAAATACAAGAAGCAATGAGAAGCAAATGGGATGTAATTTTAGAAAAAGCATTTATACAGAGGTTTGTGGTGATTAATTAAAGAATTTTGAATTCGCATGGTATGGTCAAATTGCGTTGGACATACCGGTTCTTGTAAGATCACTGAAGTTAAGCAACATCAAGCCTGGTGATGCGTGACTGTCATGGAATACCAGGTGCCATAAGTCAAACCATGGATATCTGAAAGGATAGTAGCGATAAGAAAGAGGAACCTTTGAGTGGCCTCCAACCGGGTTCGATTCCCAGTATGAAGTAGTCTCTAGGTTCGTTGCTCTGTTTCTATTGAATATTCCTGTAAAATTTGTAAATTAAATTGTGTAAATGATTATGTACAATGTGATGAATGCAGCCAATGTCATCATTTTGATTGTCTTTCACCTGGATTTAATTCTTCTTTGTTTGACAATAAGCAAAAGTTTTCCTGTTTTTTCTGTTTTAATAGCTGAAAAAATAGTTTCATCTTATCGTTATTTTCATGAGTAACATTTGTTACTGGTAATAAATGATATTAATAAATGAGGTTTGTGGCAATTAATTAACAAATTTAGGGTTTGAGTTTGTTACTGATAATATATGAAAAATATTTGTTTTGCTACTTGTTGCTTCTCGTATTTTACCACAACCAAAAATTACTTATTGCGGAACTTTTCTGTTTTTCTATATTGCCAAATTATAAATAACAATCTAAAACAATAACAAACAATACTAAAACAATAACTCATTTCAAAAATATATTTAGTGAAGAAGCAACAATGGAACTATTTAGCAAAAGGATTGAATTTCAGTAATACATATTCTATTTTATTAAATAATAAGAATGCATTCGCAAATTGTGCATTGGTTGATGGGAGGATGACATTTAGTTATTAAAATATTACTTATTTTATAACTATAAATTAAATGTGACTTTTTTCCGAGCCAAAATTTTTCTTTTTTCTGTGAGTTTTAACCCTAACCGTACAAAAAGACACACACACACACACGCACAGACATATGGACAGGCACTTCTATCTTCTATACCAATATTTGAGCCTTCTGTTTGTTTGTTTGTCCATGCCTCTTCTTTGGGAAAACTATGAAACTGATTGACATGATATTTGGCATGGAGAATCAATAAATAGCGACTTCCCATATAGGCTAAACTTTGAGGTCACTCAAAATCATTCTCTATACAATCTTCAGTTCTAAACATCTGAAAAATGTATTTTTTATACCAGAATTTTCGTCTTTCATTCTTTTTACAAATGGCACACATATTTTTTTACAATAAAATCATTTCTTAAACAAGTTTTGGTGTTTTTGGTCAGATTTTGATTTTTTAGCAATGTCACTCTAATAGCAGCAGTAAAAATAACACTAAGTCGGTGGAGGTTTGGGTTTCTCCCTCTTTCACTTCTGTTTTATCTATGACAATAACTCTACCTAAATCATAGTCAGGGGAGGGTTACCTCTGACCCTCCTCTTTTTTCATTGACAAAATTTAACGTAATTCATTTCATAGTAAAGGGAACCTTCCTTCTACCCTTTTTCTTTTCTCATTGACAAAAATTTCATGTATTTCTACTCATAGAGAAGTCAACATTTTGCAAAGGGAAGCTTAAGGACACATGACTCTGCTAATTCAGGTCATTTTCTAATATAAACTTGGCAGTAATTTTTCTATTAATTTCTGGGGAGATGAAGTACTGTTATCATTTATTTTTAATTTTTGACTACTATTTAACTTCATCTTTGGTTTATTTCTTGGATCACTCCTTCAGTAAGGCCATCATTCTATGACACTCAGTAAACAGCGCATATTGGAAATAAATATTTACGTCTGTGAAAATAATAGTTTTCCCATTTTTTGTGTTGGGTAAGAAGAATTAAGAAAGATATTTTTCACTGTGTTGTCTATTTTGAGGTTATGTTTTTGCTAGCAACAACGGCTATCTCTGCTAGTAATATATCTTAAAATATAACTTATTTTATTACTATAAATTAAATGTGACTTTTTATTCCTAGACAGAAGCCAAAATTGTGACTTTTCTTCATGACTTTTTTCCCGGTCACTGATAAAACATTTTTGAATAGATTTATACTATTTTTATTATTCACATTATTTCTAACTTCAATACAAATTTTCCATAGTAACAATTAATTGTGTTACTGCAAGCAAAGTGAAACATAACCCTTTAATATTATCAAGCATACATTTAAGTTTACTTCCAGAATGAAAATGACACTAAAAACAATGATATCATCATTAACAATAACATTCATATATCATTATTATTTAAATTTTTTATGACTATTTTTTACCTCCATCTTACATTTTATTAGTTGCTTTTTATCACAACTTTTGCTCAAACCAATTACCCTATTGAAAGAAATTTGGAAATATGTTAAATTTAAGAACTGGTTTTGATGAAAAATGGACACTAGTTAAGAACATTTTACATTTACATTTCATTTTAGTGTGAAAAAAAGTATACAATTTGTATATACAAGCACACATCATAACAATCATATTTACACAATATCTAGGGCCTTAAACCTTTGTGATGGTGTAATAAACATCATCATTCTTCTTAAAATCATTTTCATCTATTGATAGCACTATTCTGGTAATCTATTCCAAAGTCCTCCCTCTCTATTGCTAAAAAAGAATTTTCTGATATTCAGTCTACTTCTACCATATATGTGTGGCCTCTCAGTCGACTGTGCCCCCTTCTAGTAAAAATACATCAGGGTTTACTACTTCTAAACCATGCATAAGTCTCCCCGATCTCTGCTATTTTCTAACGATGTTAACCCTAACACTTTTAGCCTATCCTCATAACTCATACTTTTTGATTCCAGTACTAACTTAGTTGCACGTCTCTGGACTTTTTCTAAAAGATTTTTATCTCTCTCCAAGTACGGTGACCAGGCCTGTGCACAATACTCTAGGTGTGGATGGACATAAGTCTTATATAGTATAAGGAACGAGTCCTTTTCATCATTTAGAAAATAAAAATATAGAAAAAAATTTTTATACAAGTAATTTTTTGTGCTTTCAATCCATAGACCTTTGTTTCCTCGGGAAATTTGTCATTTTTGAAAAAGTCAGTTTTTTAAAGTTTTAGGAGCGGGGTTCTATTTACAATAGAACTTAATTATAGAATTCTTAACTAGTGCCAAAAAATGCTGCAAAAATTATCTGAAACAGATAATAAATCATAGCTTGTCAAATATTACTACTCTACAACAAAAAGTAATACAGAGATTGTCTAAAAAAGTGTTGGTAAAAGAGTAACCCTTAATAATTTTCATATAAATTTTATAATTAAAAATCAGAACATTAATAAAAAATTTAAGTTGAAGTTCCATTTTTATTTAATATTTACTAGCTGGACCTGTGAAATATTTTTAATAAAATAAGTAATATTTTTATTTATTTAATTTATAGTAAAACAATAAGTAATGCATTTTCATTAAAAAATTACTCTGGTTTGCTAAACTGGATCTTAACCCAGATGTGTACTTGTAATTTTGTAACATAACAAATATGAAGAAACGAATGAAAGAATCCAACACAAAAGTCATGACGCCTGTTGTTTGCTTCATTCAAATTTCCGCATTCCAAAATTCTCTCTCTCATGATTGATTAGTTTTTGACAAATTGAGCAATAAGAGCGTAACGGGCATAATCTTGACAAGCAGATTAATAATATAGATTTTTTTTTCTGTTAGAGTTTTGTTTATGTTAACGATAGTATTTTTTTTAAAAATTGAATTATTAACATGCTTTAAAGAATTGCAATAAGTTTTAAAGTACAAAAAAGCCCCAAAATAAACAAAAACAGAATTTAAGCAAATGTTGGCATTAGAGAGATTCTTATTATGGGAGGGGGGTATACATAGGAATTTTTCTGATTTTCCAGAGAATGAACCAGTTAATTCCGCCAAGATTTTATTTTAAAAACAGGCTTTTTATTGCAACAAAGAAATGGTGCCTAGAAATTACAGCAATGCACCCAATTCTAACTCAGCCAAAAGAAAAAGAATCATAGCCGCAAGAAAATTTAATTCAAGGACAAGGCTTTCTCTCTCCTTAAGGGCTTTATTCAGTGACTCAACAAGAACGAAGTTAAAGAAAGAAAAAATGTGAATGAAGAAGATGGTTTTAATCTGAAAAATATTCGCTTATTGAGGAAGTCAATGTAATGAACTCTTGCAATGAAAAAGTAATTACAAAACTCTAACGATAAAACTACATACAATATTTTGTTATTTATATCTGAAAAATGAAAAAAGGTGTTGAGTTGACATCTCTACCTCTACTTGCTACGATCATTTTTCACTTGCTTATGGTAAAGATAAACTATGAAAAAAAAAAAAAAATTAATAAACCCAGATATGTTTAAAAATATTTGAAATTGCAGAATTAATAAAATATTTTATTGTTAAGACACTATGGAAATTGCAGAATTAGTTAAATAATATGAAAAACAAATAGGGAAATTGTTTTTTTAATTCTTATATTGTTAAAGCACATTTATTATATAAAATAATATTTTTCATAACAGAAATTTTTGAAAATTTTTGAATGCCAAATTTACGTAATTTTAATGTTTACAAATGAATGGACAACTTTTCACAAATCTCTGATTCTATAGATTTTTCTCAAAGAAAGGTTTCATCACATTTTTCCCAATCTTTCTTCTAAAGAATATGACAGATTTTGACGATAAAATAATATTTATACAATTTTGAGGCTTTTTTTTATCTCGGGTGTCAAATAAATTTTTTGGCCATAAAGCAATTAAAATCTTACTTTTTTTTCCATAACAACTAAAAAATCAGTTTTAACAGTTTATTCTGCAATTTCCAATATTTTTACACAAAATCGGTGACAAATTCTGATTTAGTTTGTCTTAACTATTATAATAAGTACCAAATCTGAATTTGTCAACGATTTTGTGTAAAATATTTTTTAAAAGTGAGATTTTAATTGCATTATGGCCAAAAATATTTTTAATTTTCCAAAATTTTTTATGAAAAATATTTTTACCTACTACTAATTAATAGACTATGGACTATGTACATAACACCGTCCTAAAATTCATAAATCAGAAACTCCTCGGTCGATCTTGACCAAAATTGGCAGGGATAACGAATATCATGCAAGGATCTCAAATATAAATGTGGGGGCCAAACCATACAGTTGTCTCCCCTGCATCGTAGCTATTTGGCCTAAAATTCATAACTCAGAAACTAGTTGGCCGATCTTGACCAAAATTGGCAGGACTACCGAATATCATGTCGGGATCTCATATATAAATTTTGGCGCTGTTCGATACAGTTATCTCCCCTGCATCGTAGCTATTTGTTCTAAAATTTATAACTCAGAAACTACTTGGCCGATCTGGAACAAAATTGGCAGGGATACCAAATATTATGTAGGGATCTCAAATTTAAATTTTGTGACCGATCCATACAGTTATCTCCCTGGATTGTAGGTATTGGTATCGAAATTCATAATTCAGAAAACTACTCGACCGACCTGAAACAAACTTGGCCAGGATAGCAAATATCATGCAAGAATCTCAAATTTAAATTGTTGGGCCGATCCATGCACAGTTATTTACTCTGCATCATAGCAATTTGTCCACATCACCAAAGATTTTTGATGAATTTCACTGAAATTTTGGCCATGGGCTAAGAAGGAAGCGATTCAATTTTTGGGGCCAATCTATGTACTGTACAGTAATGCATTGTAGCCAGAGGTATTGAATTAAACTTCCCCATAAAGAATGTTTGATCTCCTTTAAGGCCTTCCACAGGAACTAACTGAAAACCCGCCTCAAGGGCAGATTTTTCTGCTAGTATAATAAAAGTGCTTTAACAATATAAGAATTAAAAAATAATTTCCCTGTGTGTGTGTGTTTTGTTTTTAATTAGTTAATTAATTCTGAAATTTCCATAGTATCTTAACAATAGAATACTTTATTAATTCTGCAATTTCCAATATTTTTACACAAAATCAGATTTAATACTTTTTATTATAATAGTTTAGACAAACTATGTTTCGGCATGAAGGTTGTAAGCATTCTGGGCAAAGTGAATGGTCAGATTCAGTAGCGGTCACCATCACAGCTGCTTCAAGATTATTACATAGCGAGCGCCATAGTGTGTGTCGAGCGAGGGCAGTACTAAATGCGATTATTTTTGTTATTATTGTAAGGCAGCTAAAGCTTTTTCATAAACTGCACGGTAAACCAAATATTTTGTTCACCTTACCCTGTTTAAAAAATATAAATTAAGTTTTTAGAGCACTAAGAAGTGTCATGCAATGCTTTATATAGCGAACAAAACTAAAACTAAACTACCCTTTGGGGTCTAGACACGTACATTTAGATTATTATTCGCATTTCTAAGTCACAACTACGCTAAAATTGAATTACCACTGGTTACATTCATATTGGGTGCGAAAATATTGAATTCTATATTTTACTGCTACCAAAGTTTTAGTTTTAATGTGTTTTTTTTACTTTAACCACATAAAAGTAAGGTTTTCATTTCAGTGGTGGTAACTGTTTATGGAGTTGAACACACGCACAGTATCTCAGTTACTTACAAGACAACTCTGCTGAGTCTCTGTTTTAGTTTAGTTTACAAGCCTAAATATAGTGGTCCAATTTAGCCAACATTCAATCAATACATTTTAAACGATAAAAATCAAAATAAGAAGGTCGTCATAGATGCCTTAATTTGTTTTTGAAATAAATGAACAAAAATGAAATTTGCTAGAAACACTAGTCATTGGAATGGTCTATTTTAAAAAAATCTAAAATGTCGGCAGGTGTTAATTAGGCTTTGATTAAGGTAATAAAGCCTATATAATTTACATAAAATCGAAGGAGATAGAGTAGCTTTCAAGAAAAAAGAGGAAGATATTTGTAACAAGAAAACCCTATTTCTATGTTTATTTTCTTTGATTTGATAGAAAATTAATTTTTTTATCGAATCAATGATTCTGTTACACAAAGAAAATCTTTCTCAAAATATATTCTAAATGTTGCCACCATCACAGTAAAATCCCGTGATGCATTCTTATATATTGGGTGATTACTAATGCTTGAACTGCGTGTATATTGAGTTTTCACCT
The DNA here is from genome assembly GCA_006491835.1 of Architeuthis dux. NCBI lineage: Eukaryota > Metazoa > Mollusca > Cephalopoda > Oegopsida > Architeuthidae > Architeuthis > Architeuthis dux. Next base: position 7,905,376 of record VCCN01002810.1, on the reverse strand, counting down.
TTAAAATGAAATGTCACACGAAAAAATGAATTGGAAACTGACAACGTTAACTAACATTATACATTGAGAGCGGAACCATTGGGTGTCGCTAAAAAATTCGCCGTGGAAAATTGGCCCAGCATGTGGCTTAGACTTTTTATAGATGAAAATCCAATATTGAAAAAACATGCTCATGAAAATCAATAATTTTTATTTCAAACTTCTGAGTTCTGCTGCATTAAAGATTTTATAATAGAAATTCTATTAAACATATTTTGAATTTGAAAAAAAATGTATGTTCGATGAAAAAAATGAAAGAAAGAAAAATGAAGAGAAAAAAAAATAAATAAAAAGTAATCTGGGACATATTTGTGCCCGCACCGCCCAGCTGTATGAATAATGAAGGAGTTAGAAAGTCGAAAATGGCAAGAAAGAAAGAAAGAAGATATATAGAGATCAAATTATTCATTATTCAGCTTGCTTCTATAATGTCTAACAATTTAGTCTAGACTTGGTTAAGTTTAGTTATAACTCAATATTTTGCGTAATGTCCTCTTTCGTTAATGATGAAATAAGTACAAAACCTGAAAAAATGTTTAAAATAACTTTTTTTAAAAAATTTCGACAGATGCTTGCATTTTTCCGGTTTCCAATAATACCTAAATTTAGATTTATTGCACATTATAAAAATAAACCATCGTGTTTGTTAATATTGTTTAGTTTAAAATAAATGATGAATTTAACATTTTTTTATTCCATTGGAAATCCGATTTTCCGTCTAAGCTTTGTTTAAAAATAGATTTCGAAATTTAAAAAAAAAATACGAATAAAAATAAATCAAGAATAAAAGTATCTTTTTCTTGAGTCGACCAAAACAATGAGAAATTTAATTAATTCATACTTTAACTTTACTTTCGGTATTAAAAAGATAAGATTTTTTTTTTAAAGCACGGAAAAGGGGTTTTTCTTTCTTCACTCTCTCTTTCATTTCATTTTCATTTTCCTTCGATTGCATTCCATTCAAAAGCTTAAATTTCTGCATCAAATCATTACATTAAAAAAAAAAGAAATTCATTAATTTTTTCATCTGCTATTATATTCACATTAAGTTTACAGCTAAGCATGAAAAAATTATTGACACTGTAAATAAAAATTAAATATTCATAATTAATACTCATTATAATGAAACACTAAATTAGAAATCTGCACAGGAAGATCATGGGCAGTATTGCTTTGTTCTACGTTGGAGTCAAACAAGTAGTGTTACTCTCCAGAAATAGGAGATTGTTGTTATTCGACTGTACATTATTGGAATAACTCCAAATGCTATGACTAAGTTTAAAGTAGGTAGCTAGCAGCAAAACAAGCAAAAGCAATTTTTATTTTATTTTTTATAAAGCTTCTGCTTCAGGATATTAAACAATTAGAATACATTTAATTTAAGTTTTCTTCCTCATTGCAGATATTTTTATATTGTAAAATTTACAATTATGACGCACGTTACGTGCGTCATAATTGTAAAATATACTGAGAGAAATAAAATTTCAGTTGTCAGTAATTCCATATCCAGTAAAATAAAAACTGATTCATTTATTTTATTATTGGGAATTGTGAGGTTTCATTTTTAACGAAGACATTCCTATGGATTAGCTTTGAACACTTTTTAAATTTTTTTAATTACATTTTGACCTTCATATGATTCTGTCATCTTCAAGCGTTTTGTTTTATATAAAACTAAAACTTTTAATGACCGAAACAGTGTTGCCAACTCAAAAAATATTTTCGCGCTAGTTTGACTGCCAAAAAGCGCTAAATTCTTTTTAAATAGCCGAAAACCGCCAAAAAGACACTAAAACTGGTCGAAAATGGCCAAAATGTTAAACAGCAAACGCGCTAATTTAGCACTGCCAAAAAAAGAAATCGGCAACACTGGAAAGGGAAATAATCTCTTTTATCCAGATTTACCATTTGTTCTTCTTTCTCATCTAATGTCAACTAGAGAAGTATGGCTGCAGCCGTACACAAAATAAATTTAATAGAGGAGGAAATAGATACCAAGTCAATTAATATTTCATTTGGTGAACTATTGATTGTATGCATAAGGAATACTGGAGAGGGGAGTTTAGTGATATAGTTTTAAGCAGTGTTGCCAACACAAAAAATATTTTCGCGATAGTTTGACTGCCAAAAAGCGCTAATTTTTTTTAAAAAATAGCTAAATATAGCCAGAAACCACCAAAAAGACACTAAAAAATGGTCAGAAAACGGCCAAAATGTTTTAGGGCGCCTTTTGCACTGCCAAAACAAGAAACGCGCTGAATCTAGCGCGAAACGCGGTAAATTGGCAACACTGGTTTTGAGGCTCGGATGAAAAAGTAGGAGATTAAGATACTATACACTAAGATTGAGGAAAAATGCATTTGGATTCTTGCATGTTTAACTTGGTGTTTTAAACTTACAAGAATTTTAAAAAAGACAACAAAAACATATTTTTTGCTCTCACAGAATCAAATTTAATCCCTTGATTTAAATCCCAAAATATTATACATATTGTTCCATGTATTGATCAATACAATTATTCTGATTTGACTGAGGTAATACCATTATTATACTGATGACCTGAGTCAGCATAATAAAATTAAATATATATTGTGTGATCGCTAACGTGGCAGCATCTGACTAATTATGTGAATATTATGAAATATAAACTTTTATGAAAATAAGGTTGTAGCTTGTGCATAATTAACGTATAATACAATAAAAGGACAGCTAAAAAGAGACTTTGACTTGGCTCTCCTTTGAGACAGGTTAAGAAAATTGAGAGAAATTAGTTGTTTATGAATTAAAGAGAAAACAGTATGAACAATAATAATGAGGTATTTAAAAACATAACATTTACATGAGTGAGTTGTTTGTTGAACAAAGCTCTTATTACTATCTGTAATAGCTTGCCATAATGGGGAAGTGTAGTATCTTCACATGAAATCCCATAAATGTGTATGTATGAAAGTTAGCGTAGAAGTTTGTAGTTATTTGTAGTCTGGTGGATGTAATTAAACAGTTCTGCAAATTATTTTTATATGAACAGGGAAGACATTAACTAACCTTGTATGATATTAGGAGATAAAGCTTTTGAAATGGGCAAATTGTGAAGACAAGAATTGTTTTGCAATTCTCTTTGTTATAGTAAGAAGTAACTTGCTGGAGAAAGTCAATTACTTTTTTGATTCTGCAAATGTCTTTGGATGACTTTTTCTGCAAATTGAAACATAATTCAAATTATGAGGATCTTTTGACTGTACATGTATGGTCTCGAAAAAGAAATTTGTTTATCTTGGATACTTCTGTGAAGAGAGAAGAAAAGAGGCTTGTTTCTGCTCTGTAGTAATTTATAAGCAAGGAATAAAGAGTATTGAAAGAAAGTGGTATAACATATTTTCATTTAACTAAAATTAATACGCATATGCAGAACTAAATAATCAGATAAATAAAATACCAAACTATAATAAGCCCTTTATCTTCTGCTGATGTCACTTCCTTTTAGCCCTTCCTATAAATAGGGCAACTTCCCATTGCCCGATACTCACTTTTCGGTTGACACTGGTTTGGTGAAGCCCGTATGCACATTCCTTTTCTTTTAGTACCTTTTCCCTTATAGCTTCTTTATAACCTTCTTAGCCCTACCCGCAAAGGCCCTGGTCGTTTTTTGACCAGTATATTTCCTTTTTGCACTGTGGCTAATGTAAATCTCTTGTCAACAACATTTTCTGGTGTTGAAGTATCGTAAACTTTCAAATTGTGTCTGCCTTCCATGTGCCTCGCTAGTCTTGCAAATATCCAGATTGACCCGTTTTAATAACAGCACCTTGGTTCATGAGTTACTATATTTATTAAAACAAGCATTATCAGTCGCTCCGTCGTTGTTATGACTCATTTTCATTTAGTTAAAAGAAAATGAGTTATAACAAAAGTATAGTTCTTGAAAGAGTCTTTTGTCTGCAGACAATGAAAGATTTAACCTCATAGTTACAAAGACTCAAAACTCCATCATGCTGGTTCTATGGAAAAAAGAGAAAAGGCTTGGCTGAATTTCGCCTTATATAGTACGACATCAGGACTGACTTAATTTGGCAGTAAAGATTTTTAAGTATTTTTTAAAATCAGGTAACTCAAGGGAGTTAATTTGTTTTTTTATTAATTTATGCCAGACTGACTACTTGGTGATTGGGGCACAATATCATGATTTACTGATTGTATCTATATCAATCAAAGAAAAATTACCAACAATATGTAGATTAATATATTTCAAACTGTTTATCTAAAATAATGCAGCATGAAATAAAATATTTTGGCACTTTTTGTAAATATTTTCTTTTTTCTTGATAGCTGAAAATGTGTCTATCATAATCATTGTTTTCTTGTATGAAGATTTTAGAAATATTATTAGTAAATGAAACAATTTTTAAAGCCACCAGAGCTAAAAAATATTGCCAGAATGTAAAAGTGTTGCTATTTTTTTCAGTTTTACTTTCTAAAAAAGTTGACATTATTAAAGGAATAACTAACTTAGCTTCTGAAATCATCTATGGCCTTTCTTGAAAATGTTTACATATAAATTAGCATCTGAAACTACTGCAATTAATTTCAGCAAATGAATGGAAAAGTCAGCTGGCAGGAAACTCTGGATTATCCTACACTGTTCATAACCACAATGAAGACGATTGGATTATACAGTGGCGGCACTAGGTCCAATTTAAAAAGATTTTTAGATTATTTTTAAAGATTTTTCAGGGTTACTCAGATATATTGCACCCCCAGAGCTCTGCGAGTCCCACATGCCACCTCTGGATTATATCTGAAAATTGTAAAGATTTTAAGCAGGCCTGTTGCCAAGGTTGGGCTTGGCCCCTCCTGGAAATCACTTGGGCCGGCCCCCCAGTGAATGTGTTTGTGAATAATTTTTACAACATACACCATTTTTTACGACATCTCCAGTGCTTGAAACAGCGTCACCTTTCTTCATACACTTGGCCATTTTTTGTTTTGGCAGAGCAAAGTGGTCAAAAAATGGCCAAATAAAAGGCCCCAAAAAATGTTTGCTTAAACATTTTGGTCATTTTTTTTGGTGTGTTTTTGACCATTTTTAGGGCGTTTTTTTGCTATTTAAAAAAAAAATCTAGCGCTATTTTAGCAATACTGAGCACTTCTATTAATGGCCCACCGAACTTAATGATACTCGCTGTACCCTGGCAATGGGCCTGATTTTCGGTCTTTGGGAAAAGCTTTTGGATTCACAGAATTGATTGTTTTGCTGAAGTGCATAAAGTATTTGAAATAAATTCAGCACCCAACATAAGGGAAAAATCCAGCAGATCTTGAAGAGAGTTTGATAACTTTGAATGATTGGCTCTAGGAATTGTCTATTGTTAACTAAAAATTGATATACTAGATGTTACCCAAAATTTCAGGGAATCTGAACAGTGCTTACTAACCAAATGTAGTACAGATTTTTGTCTTCCAGCAATGCATGGAATGTTGTAAACACTATTGGAATTTCTTGGAGGGACTACTTCAAAGGAACATTTTTGATGGTCAAATTCCTTTTATTTAATTTTAGGATATGCCAGATTTTTAGAGTGAAGAAAAAAGAAAGAAAAAAAAAAGGGATTCTCTTCTCATAGATGTTATTTTTATTTTTCTGCTCTTAAATTACGTTTGGTAGATCTAATGAAAGTTTTGTCTCTGCATTTATTTATTGAATTTAAAATAATATTTGTAAAAAATCGCCAAACAGGTTTTCTCTCTAATTGAAAACTATGTGATGTAAGGGAGGGAACTCCTGATATTGTATAGTGCATGA
>VCCN01002810.1:7865221-7876350 GCA_006491835.1 Architeuthis dux | reverse complement strand
TAAAATAAGTAATATTTTAATAAAGTAAATGTTGACAATAAAGGTCATATTTAATTTAAAGTAATAAAATTTGTAATATTTTAAGACAAATATATAATATCGAAGTGACTGTCCTTATATCTGTGTCTGTGTGTCTGTTTGGACGTTTAGGGTCAGGGGTTAGGGTTAAAAGTAACAGGAAAAAGTCACATTTAATTTATAGTAATAAAATAAGTAATATTTTAATAAGTATATATGGTCCTCCTGCAGTGGTGGGATTCAATTTTTTTAGGAACCAGTTCTCTCTTTTTTTACATCCCTAATTTTTTTGTCTAGGACCCACGCACACTACCAGGCAGAACAGCACAGGCCCATGCGCACCCTCGAGCAGGCCCACGTAGACTCCGCCATGAAACCTAAATAAAAGCATTAAAAAAGTTTAGCATTATAGTTAAATTGTAAATACCCCCGCCCCCTAAAACATAAAAAAAATAACTTTTTTCAAAACTGAGGAAACGAAGGTCTTCTGAATTGAAAGCACAATAAATTACTTGTGAAAGTTATGTATCCATTTTTTTAGAGGTGGATCTATTTTCTTAAGCAGTGCCAAATAAGTAAATAGATTGGTATTTTTGCCTAGGATCAGAGTATGTGTGCTCTCTGCCTCAGATCAAAGTGTCGTTTTCCAGCGCTTTTGCCAATGATCAGAGTGTAGTATCTGGCACTCTGCCTAGGATTATGTTGCTCCCCAGCACTTTTGTGTAAGATCAAAATGTAGTGTCCTCTGAGTGTACTCCTCATTGAAAAGCATTACACACACACTGATTTATCTAATTTCCTAACACTTCTATGATCAGTTTCGGGAATCCGGACAAACAAAAAAAACAAAGATCCTTACACACACACACACACAAGCGCGTGCACAGCCCCCTCTCCCTCGCCTTTTCTTGTCTGTTTTTCGTGTTCTCTCTTTTCTCTCTCTCTCTTTTTGTTCTCTTTATTGCTCTTTTTCACTCTCACTTCTCTTTGTCTTTTTTTGTTCTCTCTACGTATTTAATACAGTAAGGAAATATATTGATTTACGTTGCAGACAAACTGTAAAAATGAAATGAATTAGACCAAAACATTTCAGTAGACAATGAACAAATCTTTTATTGTAGCATACTACTAATATGTACTCATCACTCCTTTTCCCTTTCATCTGTCACATGTTAAAACCTTCTTATAGCAAAGGCTTAACAAAATATTAATTTCAAATATGCCATCATATTTTACGTCACGTGTAAAACGACTCAACAAATACACAAAGAAGGAATAAGTTCATGAAGCTTATAGGTGTGGCTATATTATAGTTCACGATGAATTGAACTTGAGCATAGAAGTTCGAGATGAAGGTGAAAACTCAGTCACTATTTACCATAATTCGCCCATTGCCGGTTATAGATTTTCATAGGACTTGTGTCGTGATTTCTGAGAAGAGATTTGTGTACCGCTCTGATGGTTGGTTTTGCAAGACTGTTCCAGTAGCTTGTCTTAATATGGGCAAAGAGATGCATGTGTGTAAAAAACATATGTTTTTCATTAACCCCAGTATCATATGGTCAAGTTATTCTGACCCCAGCTTCTGTGAGATCAAATCTGGAGTCCCCTTTTTGTGAGACTCAGATATCCACAAATTCACCAGGGGAGCCTACTGATTTGCTGAGCTGCTGGAGTCCCATCAGCTTGGGAATGTCCTTCTCTGGAACTCCCTGGAGACTTTTGGACCTACTTAAATTTTTCTTTAGCAAGAAGCTAGGCAGGGCTAAGCTTTTACAGGGCTCTGCCTTGTCCCTTGAGGGCATAGCATTTTATCAAGAAGCACCATACAATGAAGCTTGGCTGCTCTCTATCCCAATCCATCACCTCTGGACACCTGGTTCATTGTGAAATTATTTTTTCAATTTATCTCTGTACTGGCACCAGCTACAAGGCTTTCTTTTTATTTAATTTATAGTAATAAAATAAGTAATATTTTTATAAGTATATGTGGTCCTCCTGTCAAGCAATACACAAAGCCTGCAAAGGCTTTCTTTTTATTTAATTTATAATAATAACATAAGTAATATGTACTGCCCAGTTATGCAAAGATTTAATGCTTTTATTTTTCTACTTTTCAGCAACACATTCAATAATTTATCATGAGTTCTGTCACTTTTTTCCAATGACCTTTTTTCCTATGTCTTTTTTCCACGACGTCTTTCTGTCCAAGTAGGAAGGAGATAGAGTGTAGGAGGCATGGAATTGAAGAAAATACATACAACTTAGAAGAGAATGGAAAACCTTACAGGGATTTTTAAAAATTGGTCACATTTCTACATGAGAAGAAAGAAGAAGTTTACACCAGTGATCTGAGATAATATTTACATTTTGATTATGAATCAATTCACAGATAGACCAAATACTTTGAACTTATTAAACAATGAAGAGACTGAATTTGATGCAAAGATGAGAATTGAAGAAAATACATACAACTTAGAAGAGAATGGAAAACCTTACAGGGATTTTTAAAAAGTATTCAAAAATTTAAATGAATAGAAAACTATTATATTGTGGAACATTACATTTTATGTTAAAACTGTAAAAGTATAATGGAATAGATGGTTGTCATTTTGTATTTTATGGAAAAATGTGTTCTTTTCCGCAATTTTTAGTTACATTTGACAACATTGTTTTATGTCCTAACATGGCTTACCTGCCCATATTTAATGACATTAAATAAATGTTTTGAAAATGTGACAAAAACTTAGAGATATGACCATAGGCATGTGAGCCAGGGAGTAGGGTGGGGGGGATGGTGTAATAAAACAGTAAAATTTTGGGCAAATCAGTGTGAATTTTCGGGTAAATCAAGCCCTCGTGGAGAAATCAATGATACTAAGTCATGATAAGAATGGTATTTACTCGCCTCCCCATGAGGACAAATTCAGATTTAACATGGGGCCCCACACGTATATATGTGGGTAGAGGCAGAAATTGTCTAGTCCCCCGACCTTGCGTTTGGCATGTCTGGGAGAATAGGTCACCTGGTACATGATTAAAATGATTAATTAAAATTATCCCTTATTTACATTGCAGATAATTATTTTATGATTTGGAATTTTAAGTCACAAGATACAGACATAATTTTTTCTATTAAACATCAATTTTGGAGGAAATATAAAGGAACCTATCCTTTTCACAAAGTAAGGTGTGATTTTACTTCCTTTACTCTTAAACAAAGATGATTGTAGATGCTTTTGACACAGGAATACATTGCTGTCTCATTGCTTAACCTTTTAAGACTAGTCAGTGGTAAAGAAGTAACATTTCACACCAAATCATGATATGGTTTATCGTGCCCTTTTCATGTATTATGTAAAAGATTCTAAATATTTAAAAAGATTTCATTTGGATATTGGTCACAATCCTACATGAGAAGAAAGAAGAAGTTTACACCAGTGATCTGAGATAATATTTACATTTTGATTATGAATCAATTCACAGATAGACCAAATACTTTGAACTTATTAAACAATGAAGAGACTGAATTTGATGCAAAGATGGGAACACAAAACAAGAATATTGGTATCGAAGTTAAATAAAATATGTTAACAATATTTGCACCTATTTTTCAAAAGTCAACCTGGCTTTTGACTTTGACGACGTCATGAAGGGTGTAACAACAGGAAAAAATTGGAGTAAAAATCTAAAGTGGAAATGTTTTTACACTCCCTAATTTTTATATATAGAGATTTTATGACACATGCATTTTTGGGGGCTTGGTTTGATGTATCTAAGGTTTTCATTTTCTAAGAACTATAGATAAAAATAAATAAAAACTTAAATAAACAGGTCTAGAAACCGTCACATGATCAACGTCTTTTGGCAGCATGCCATATTGGGGTGTTCAATTAAAAAATTGGAAAAAGGGGTGATCAATGAATGAGTCACCTCTCTCGCCTGAAAAAAAGTCTGAATTTTCAAAAAAAAACATGAATGCTGCTGTACATAAACTAGGGATCAATTTAGCATAAATCTACATGGCAAATTGATCCCCCCCCTTTAAAAACCTATTTAGGGTGGAAATTTTCAAAAAACAAAAAACCTGTTTTCTAGATATAATATGGAGTAAATGTTGAAAATTTCAGCCCTCTAGATCCATTGGTACAGCCTGTATGCATGATACAGCCATCCAGACCACCTTTAAAACTGAAGAAACCTATGTTGACAGTTTTGGTTGATGGTTTCTAATAAATAAAAACAAATAATGAATAAAAAAAACATTTTTGGGTTGTCTAATATTATGATCTAAACACCAGTGTTCATTGCTTTGTAACACTCAAAACATGTCATGCTATGTTTTTGTTCATATCTAAGATCATTGACCAATCACATCTTTCATATTTTGCATATATAACCCCAAAATGGGTCTGCATAAAATGTTATAATTTATATTTTGCCCATCTCAACTAGGTAGGTACCGAAAACATTGCTACAAATTGTAGCAATAATCAGACTTTTTTATAATAATAAAGTATTGCAATAATTTAAATATCTTCATTTGAATTTTTATTTTGGTTTTAATTGCAACGAAATAACATAAGGTTAGTCATTAAAAATAAAAATTACTTTTGTGTACTTAAAGCAGGTTTTGGACTTTTTCTAATGTCAATTTTTGTCATCAAAAACTAACTTTGATTACACCGTGATTGATGTCTGCTGACAGAAAATTGAAAATCTGTAATTGAAAATCTCCCAAAAATAAAGTAGCCATTATAGAAACAGGTCAGGTTAGTCACTCAATAGAAACTTCCACTTGACCGTCTTTTCCCTGTGCTTTGTTCCACTGCCAAAGTTTTATTGCCGTTGGCATGCTAAAAGAGAGAGTTGGTGAATGAGTACTTATGTTGTATAATGGGGATCTGTACTTCTTCTGGTCGCCGAGAGAGAAAGAGATGCTGAGAGAGAGAGGAAGAGAGATATGATGATTGAGAGGGAAAGAGAGATAAGATTCCGGGGCTGCGGGCTATGATGATGATGATGATGATGATGACGATGACGACGATGACGATCTGTCTGGTTTGCTGACGGGAGCTGATCTTTCTGTGGAGGGAAATTCATTTCGGGCAAAAACTCTCCCACATGTGTGGAGGGAAAAGACGACAAAATTCACGGATCTTCAATTCGAAATCTGGGGTTTTATTTCCGCATAATTTCTGGGCCAGTCTGCGGATTTCATTGAGGTACGGAAATTCTGTTGCATTTAATTTTTTTAACTGAGTTGGTCACTTTTCAGAGTTATTACTACGAAAATCAAGGGTTCCTGCCTGTTCAACCCAGCCAGGTGGAAGAAGCCATTTCGTCTCTGACCTGTCGCTCCGGATTCAAATCTCAAACTGGTCACCGCTTCTAACCGGCTCCCCCCCACCCTGATGGGGAAATGGACCTCCTGGTCGACCCTGTAGCTAGTCGCTTCAGCTCCCAACCCCAACTCTACTAACTGTTTCAATCTAGCCCCTTATAACTGCTACTGGTCAAACGATCCCTCCTATTTTCAAATCTTCAACGGTTTCCGGTAACCCAATCTGGGTGTATTTCGTTACACTTGTGCAGCTCTCCCATAACTCTCTTACCTTCCCAGGCAGTAGCACAAAATAAAAAGCTGTACATCCTGTGGTGAGGACATCTCCACAGCTCCTGGTAACTAATCAAAGTGTGATACATACTCTTGTCTGCAAAGGGTTTTCTAGTGGGCTGTCATCTGAGTCCTACTTTTTACTCCTTAGAGGACTGGTGGCCCCACCCCTGCCACCATACTCAACTTTGACAGGGACCAAGAAGATATCATTCTATTATACTAGTTATTACCCATGAAAAAATTTGGGGATATATTTCGACTACACTCATTAGTATGTTGACTAAAGGTTAATGGACTGTTTAACAAGTTAAAAAATACTTTCTTTAAAATCCCCCCCAAAATATGAACCTCATGAGGCTCACAAAAGAGCTGAAACACGTGTTATTATGAAAATAATAAATAATAATTCTCAATACATTTGCGGAATTCCCCTTTTTTATATATCCACCTTCTTCTCGTTGAATCTACCTAACTTTTTACTACATATATATTTTTTCATTTCATTTCTACTATCCGACATGGATAGTTTCACTTATCTGCAATGTTCAAATTTCTTCTGACGAAGTCGCTCACAGTGACCAAAAGCATAAAGGTTAATCTTCATGATAATAAATATGTTTTAGATGTAACATGCTTCTCTCAATCTTTCTTTTCCAGCAAAATTGTTACCTTTAAGTGAAAGAGTCCACTGTTACAGACAGAGAAACCAACAGAAAAGTAATACAGTTCATTATATTATGTAGATTATATTATTGATCATCATCATTATTAGTATACTGAAGATTATTAATCACTGCTACCCACAACAGACCAGTTTAAACACTGTTGCTGGGTTTAGGCTATTCATGTATTCTGACATTTATATGTATCCATGTATCTAGACCTCGCCCAGCTTTAACCGTTCATAGTAGAAACTTGAAATTTTGCATGCACACTCCCCTCAATGAGTAGGGAAAATGTTTTTTGAAAATTCCCCTCCTAAAAAGATTTTTAGTGGGGGGTTCAATTTACAATGGAAGTTCATGCCAAATTGGTCCCTTAGTTTGTGTCCAGCAGCATTCACACTTGTTTTTTTGAAAATTGTGACTTTTTAGATCACAGCCCAAAAAGTTAAGAAAAGTAACTTACTCAATAATCACCTCATTTTCCAATTTTTTTAATTGATCACCCCTAACATAGCATGTTGCCAAAAGACGTTGGTCATGTGACGGTTTCTATTAAGTGACTAACCAGACCTGTTTTTAAAAAAAAAATCATAAATTTATGATTCAAACCATGCTGGTAGTATTTTCATCAAGGTAACTGTACCACCACCACTGCTTAATTTACAATGTAAAAAGCAGCATAAATGGCTGACAGTGATTCATAATTTCCCTTGGAATGCTAACTATGATTAGCACCATTACTGCTGACATACAGTATTGCCCATAAATGAGTACACCCCTACGACTTTTCTTATAGAAAGTTATTTTTCTTCTAAACAAAATTATAGCAGGATTTTATTATTTCTAATGGAACATTACACAATCAAAACAAATATTATCATGTATTATTTATGACCTGAAAAAAAAAGTACAAGACATCAACACTCCCCTGTCCGTTACAATTGATGATGTCATACTGGATGCTGTCAATGATTTTACGTACTTGGGGCCGATAATCTGTGACAGTCTGTCTCTTGACGTTGAACGTGACAGCTGGCTTGGGAAGTCGTACACCATCATGGCCAGACTGACCAAAAGAGTGTGGGAGAACAGGGCATAGACAGAGCACACCAAGATCAGGCCTGTGTTTTCAGCACTTCGCTCTATGGTAGTGATTCCTGGACTACCTATATGAGGCAAGAGCACCACCTCAATGCCTTCCATATGCGATGCCTCAGGTGCATCCTTGGAGTCAGCTGGCAGGACCATATCCCATACAGTGAGATCATGCAGCGCTCTAAAATTTCCAGCTTGTACTCTCTGTTGAGTCAGCGCTGCCTTCGATGGCGGGCACATGTTCGACACATGGTGGATGGGAGGCTGCCAAAAGAAATCTTGTATGGATAGCTGGCCGTTGGCACCAAGCGGGTCGGACGCCCCTTACTCTGATTCAACGACGTCTGCAAGAGAGACCTAAAAGTCTGTAATATCTCTCCGGACAGCTGGGAAATACAGGCTGAGGATCGTGATACTTGGCGACAGACTATCTGCAAGGGCATTGCAGACGTGGATGAGAGCGGTGGTTGGCTTGCAATAGAGAGGGATGGTCAGCTTGCAACAGAGAGGAGGGATCGAAGGAAACGTGCTGCAGCAAAAAAAATTAACTTTTTATAAAAAAGAGGCAGGGGTGTACTCATTTATGGGTGTTACTGTAGTAGGTGTTTGGCTGAATCAGTTTAAAATGTAATCATAAATTTTAATCATAAGTGTCTTTCTATCGGTATTAGTAATGGAAAAATCAAGTTGCTATATTTTGTTATATGCAGTAAACTTACTTTATTACATAATCATTTCAGTTAAGAAGGTGGAGGGGAGTGGAGAGACAAGTTTGTTGTGTGCTGTCTAAAGTGGTCAAACATCAACTTAACATTTGTAGAAGTAGGTAAGTGAATAAATGAATTTAGTATACTGAAAAAAAATGTAATGTTGGACTTGAAAGTTCATGGTTTTGGAAGAGGGGAGAAAGTTATTCATATTATTTAAGAATCATGGATTTAACAATTAAAAGCAACCACAAATATGAATTTAGCTGTAAATGTTTATACAATATGGGTATTATAGATTTTATAAGTTATTAACATAGTACAAAGGGTTCTTTAAAACTAGAATTTTTCTTCTTTTACACAATTGTTTTATAAAACATACTACTAGGCTAGCAGAAAGTCTCATGACTCAGCCTCAAATTCTGTACTCTAGCTTCCAAAAAAGTTAATCCAGACATAATTGTCATAAACCTTACTTCTCAATCTTCATTTCTCTAACACTGAACTGCATGTACAAGTTTGAGAATAAGTCATATTGTATTATTCTTCATCCAGAAGGCCTCAATGGGGCCTACTGATATTTAATCCAGAAATAAGAGATTAGGTATTTACTTAAACAGTTAAATTTATATCTTTTAGTATAAATGTATTTAGGCCATCCTTTGAAACAGGAGACTGGAACATTTTAAGTGATTTCAACCATTGGCGATTTCTGTTACAGAAAATCAATTGCATAAAAATCTCCTGCTTTAGAAACTGGTTTTTATTTTAATAACCTTAGTTGAGGTCATTTCTGAATTTAAAGGTTAGATTAAACTTACGTAGTTGTTTTTGTATTTATTGCAAAGAAAAAAAAAATCAACATGAACAGAGTTTCTAGTTGGCAAGTAAAAGGTAAGCATACTAGAGCCAGAAGTAGGTCATTGTTGCTAGGTAACTTCCAATGAAAAAAAGTTATGATTTTGCCTGATTACTGTTTGTTTATGTTTTATGGAGCCACAAAATTATGGGATTGTTTATTCATGGATAAATCATGCAAATATATATTTTAGTATAAATGTATTTATTGTTAAAAAAAAAAAATCACCACTAATTGAGTTTCTTGTCAGCGAGAAAAAGAAAATACAACTTAATCTTTTTCTCCTTTTAAAATTATGGACATTAGTTTTTGGCCGTATCCAAAAAATCTCTTTTTTGCTTCCAGATTCACTGAACTCTTTGGAAATATCTAAAGCATAGAACTGTTCTTTTGGGGTAAAATGCAATTTTAAGCGAGAAAAATTGCTTCAACTGCTTAAGGAAATTTTCCATTTCAAGATGCTGATTGAAAAGTCATGCAACTCAAGTGTTTAAATAACATAAATGCTTTATGGAGGTGCAGATGGCCTAATGGTTAGCAGCACGGAAAATACAATTGGCAAACTGAGTTCAAACTCCAACTGAGTCAGTTTGTGTTCACCTTGCATAATGCCCTTGGGAAAGGCATGAATCCATATCTTCTTCCCCAGATATGGGTAAATAGCCGGGCAGACTGAACCCTTCAGCCTTGGTTGGCAACCAGTCTAGGGGATGGACAACTCTGAATTCAAAGAAGTCCAACCCCTTGTTCAACATCGTGAGAGACCGGCAATGGACAGAGTAGGGAACGTGTTCCTGAAATGTACGGTTAACGAGGCCTTGGTGAAGCTTTGACGGGCCAAGCAAGCCAGAAGTGGATTAGTATAAAAATGCCCAAGTAAAATAAAAAAGAACAAGCCTGGTTGCTGCAGGGTCAAACTCTCCTTCTACTTCTATTCCAACAGAAGATGATTACTGCAACTTTTGTATTGTATATATAATAAATAAATTTGTTGGTATTTAAGATTTGTCAGTTTGGCTCAGTAGGTAATAGAGCTGCCCAGCAATCACTTGGTCGTGATTTCAAATCACGGTAGGGAAATGTTAATTGTATACATCGGTTTGGTTTTAACGTGATGTGATAGACAAACAGTGAAGTAAATTAGGTGAAGATTGTTCTTGTTATAAAGTCAACTCCAACTTGGACTGGAGTTTGACAATAAAAAAACAGATGCACAAAATAATAGAACCACCGTCTTTACCTCCCTATGACACCTTCAGTCAAGGTTACCAGATATGTCTGATTTCCGAAATTGTGTCGTTTTTCACCCTGTATGTCCGATTAAAAAGCAGTGTTGACCGAATTTGTCTGATTTTTGGAACACTTGTGTCCGTTTTTGAGAAAACTAATCTGGCCACCCTGCCTTTCAGTACAAGATTGGAAAAAAAAGTGCCTCATCTGGTTCTGAGCAAAAGTGAATGAAACATGTTTTGGAAAAATGATTATATAAGTTTGCTTGAGCAGGGCTGAAAAAATTCAGATCAGTGTGTGATGAAATTCACCAGTATACATACATGTGTGTACAGACGTGGAGGTTCAGGATGGTGTGAGTAACACTTATCAGTACCAAAAATGGAACTGGCGAGCCATGTTTGAATTCTGGCTGAAGTTGTTTATATTCACTTTGCACTCATTCCCTTTGAAAAAGCATGAATTCACTTGCACTCTGTTCCATCACCAGTTCTCTTGAAAAGATTTTTTGTCACTGGCATGCCATGATGGTTGACAGGGATGAGGTTGGATGAGTGAGCACCTGGGAAAACTACTCTCCCATAACTACCTTACCTGCCAAGGCAGTAGTAGTAAAAAAGCTGTTAACCCCAAATTCAGTGTCCATTCATTTATCATGTATATGTGTGTATCTCAGTGAGGGATACTGCTTGCTAAATATATAACAGATAAAGAAAGACATTAAGCTGAATAGATAGAGGAATACTTGGAAAAACCCTACAGGGCCATAAACCAGATCAAAGTAATTAGCAGTGATAACAACGAACACATTGAATAAAGAACACAAAACAAGACATGCCCTAAAATACACCCACAAATGGAACGACACACCAACCAGAAAAAAGGAAAAAAATAAAAGAAAGGAAGAAAAGGAAAAAATAAAGAAGAACATTTTA
>VCCN01002810.1:7839455-7853699 GCA_006491835.1 Architeuthis dux | reverse complement strand
TATCGTCAGAAAGAGGATTCTATCAGCTTCCCAACGGTGCATTTTCCCAATTTGTATGGGTTGGACTTAAAAAGTTACAGCCCAAACTGTGAAGCTATGTATTCAGCATTATGCGAGAAAACAAGTACACAGTCCAAATCTATGGATTGTGGAATCTATTTCTGATGGGTGTATATACATATCGCTAGAAAGAGAATTCTATCAGCTTTCCAGCAGTGTATGTTCCCAATTTGTATCTGTTGGGCTTAAAAAGTCACAGTCACGTGCTGCTAGGTATTTAGCGTTTTACAGGGAAATTTTAACTTTATAGTCCACATTCTATGGATGTGGATTTAATTCTTAATGGGGCTATATGCATATATATATATACCATTATATATTATGCAACACCCACTACAGTGGGTTAAGGAAGCAGAGACAACAAAGAATAGCCATCTTCACACACCCACCTCAGTTGTTTCCAAACAGCCTAAACCTAACCCTGATTAATTACTTTTTGTCAAACAAAAATTGTTACGAGATCTGCGTTCTTCTAAATCTGGAGTCAGAAGCAAAGAGGTAAAATTCTGAAACAACAGAGATTTAATGAACAAAGATATCTTTAGAATTTAAAATGAATGAAAAAAAACAAAAAACAATCGTGAATTTATTTGTATTATAGGGTTTCTAAATCAGCCAAGACTAAAATCCAACACACGGTCTAATAAATAATGATTAAGTTTCCCCAAATCTCATAACTCTAAAGTTGAGTGAGACCAGAATTTAGTAGCCACCTCTTTGTCTTATAAGCCTAACATCTTATAGTAATAAAATTTGCCCTAAGTGGTTGAATCCAAGTTTCTCACAAAAAAATTGCCTTTTATCCCAAGAAAACGGTTCTATGCTTTAGATATTTCACTGGGGCAGGTTTTAAACTATATTTCCAAAGAGTTCCATGAATCTGGGCGGATTTTCAGCTAGTATTGAAAATATAAACTCCTTAAGTCACTTACATAGGTAAGAAAATGGCAATCCTTCAGTAAATGTTTAATGATAATATCTCTGATTGTAACATGAAGCAGTCATTTGTGAAAAAACCTTTGGTTGAATGAACAGCAACAAAAATGTTCATCTCAAAAGAGCTCATACTTTTTGTTAGCCTATTCTTCACATGGCATGAATACTACTCATAATTCTTTGTGACAGTTATCTAATACTATAAAAACAATGAATGTTTGTTTCTTTGTAACTTTATTTCTAACTTTATGTTTTATAGACTCCTAAGCAATTGCACCTTATGGGCTGAAGATTTGGGCACATTGGTAACTTGGCCCCAGGATTAACATAGGATAGGTGGGGCTGACCTCCGAGGTCCCTACAGGTTAATTTAGAGTCAAAACTACTTTTGCTGCCCTAATTTGTAAGTTTATATTTAAACAAATATTAAAAAAATCATTGGTAGCGATAATGGTCCAGTGGTTAGTGTCACAATAAATTAAAAGCTTTTTTCTTTTAATTTTGTGGTTCCAATCTATTAAACTTTCAGAAAATTTGTCAGTTGTGAGATAGTATTTTTTTAAGGTATCTAACCCTAACCTGATAATAAAACATGTTTTTCTTAGAGCTAAAACCCTAACCTTACCTCTAACCCTAATCCCAACCCAAATGCAACAATAAAACATGGGCACAATTTAAATCCAATTGTCTGCTTTGATGTGCAAATTACTAACGCCAAAAGTGAGCACATGAATTCTCAGTTTTGAGAAAAATTAATTTTTATGGTTGTAGGTTTTATTTGACTTCATGAAATCTCTATAAAATATGTTTTTTTGCTTTCCAGTGTTGTTAGATTTGGAGAAATGTCATGCTGAGTAAAGTTTACACAAGAACCATATGCCTCAGAGCAAGTCATTTCAAGCTATCTACAATCAAATGTCATGAACCCTTGTTTTAAAATGAAACACCTGTGCTAGCTATAACATAGGGGAAGTAATTGTTGACGGATCCACTCCAAAATTCAATTAGTTCTTCTGTAGCCTATTGCCCACCCTTCCACAACATTTAAATTCATTGAGAACTATTGGAGTATATCATGTTAGCAGACAGAGAACCTTTGGAGCTATTGTGTGGTGCAGACAGTTAACTAGGACATAGGGAGATAATTGTGCATGGATCCACAACAAAATCTCTTGACCTCTTTTGTAACGTATTGCCCACCCTTCCACAAAGTTTTGTTAACATTCATTGAGAACTTCTGGAGATATTGTGTGTACAGACTGAGAAATTTTGAAGATATTGTGTGGTGTGGACAGATAGCTAGGAGAGGTAATTGTGTATGGATCCACTCCAAAATTCAACCACTCCTTTCCTAATCTATTGAAATTCATTGAGAACTTTTGTAGATATTGTATGGACAAACAGAGAACTATTAGAGTTATTTTGTGGTTGCTGACAGTTAGCTAGGACGTAGGGGGAGATAATCGTAGATAGATCTGCTCCAAAATGTCCTTACTTCTTTCATAGCCTATTGCCCACCCTTCCACAAAATTCCACTGAAATTGATTGAGAACTTCTGGAGATATTGTGTGTACAGACAGAGAAATTTTGAAGATATTTTGTAGTGTGGACAGATAGCTACAATGTAGGGGAGGTAATTGTGCATGGATCCACAACAAAATTAGATTACTCCTTTCCTAATTTATTGTTTACTCTTCCACAAATTTCATTGAAATTCATTGAGAACATTTCAAGATATTGTGTGGACAGACAGAGAACTTTTAGAGATATTTTGTGCTTGTAGACAATTAGCTAGGTCGTAGGGGAGATAATTGTGCATTGATCTGCTCCAATGTCCTGCCTTCTTTTGTAGCTTATTGCCCACCTTTCCACAACATTTCATTGAAATTCAACAAAAACTTTTGGAGATATTTTGTGGACAGACAGACGGAAAGAACAGTATCAGCATTTCAGATCAGAGAATTCTTTTTAGTTCTGGCTGTTCTGTATCTCCAAAAGTTCCCAATGAATTTTAATGAAATTTTGTGGAAGGGTGGACAATAAGCTACAAAGCTTTAAATTTGGTGAAATAAATTTGTACTGCGATAAGCGGCTTTATTGAATATTTATTTATATACCATATTTTTGCCCGATCTTTGTAATTAGTAATACTAATGCAGTGCAGTTCCAAGGGTGTATGTTTGGAAGGGGCCAGACTTTATGATGTGTGAAGCAGCCTGCCAGATTGAATTTAATTTTAAAAAAGACGTTGGTAGCGATCGATTTAAAATATATTCTAAAGAGTGAACGTCAAGGGAGATGATTTATAGAAACTATGAAGACATATCTGTAATCTTTAATTTTTTATTTATTTTTATTAGATTTCTCAAGAACCGCTGATCCAAACAACTTCAAACTCGACACTGCACTGCCTTGTATGCTAATTAATATATCTGGCGAATGTTAACTTTGTACAATGGCCAAGTTGTCAAGTAACCGCGGTGCACACACAGATTTCTTCAATTGTAGTAAGATGGCGTGAAAAGTCATTTTCTAAGTTGGCAACAACTTTTATTTTATTCATTTGGATGTAAATAAATGGAAAAATATGAGAAACAATAGTTGGCAAAATGTTTAAAGTAGGTTACATCTGCTGCCTGACTAGTACCTATCCATTGTTTTGCCATCAAGCTACAATCAGGAATGTAAAAAAATAGATTACATTATCACAAGGGAATAGCAAATTGATGCAAATTATTTTTATCAGTGGTGTCAATTTTTCTAATAGCTTGGTACAAACTGTTCTACAGCAAAAATAATGATGTCTTATCAAAACCACAACTATTTTATTTTAAATTAAATGTCCATCTTGTATATCTGCGTATACAGTATTCAGGCTGGCTCACAAAAACTACAAAGCATAAATTTAAGACCTGGCCACAGTATCTGTACACTGAGAACTTTTAGAGATATTTTGTTGTTGCAAACAGATAGCTAGGTCGTAGGGGAGATAATTGTGCATTGATCTGCTCCAATTTCCTGCCTTCTTTGGTAGCTTATTGCCCTGCCTACCCTTCCACAATGGTTATTATTATGGTTTTGTTGTTGAAAATAAAAATGTGGACTTCACTTGGTATTTAAAAACAATATTTTAGTAAGCCATTTGGTTGTAGCATTTTATGCTTTTTTTTAACTTACAAGATTTTACCTTTTTATTGCAAAGATACATTTTATCTTAAAATATCAATTTATCTTACCCCCCTCCCCTTTTTGCTATTTGGGGGGTGATCCTTTGTTTACTTCTTAGTTATGCATAAATACTCTATTATTATAGGATTTTGGGTACAATCTTTGTGGGGAATGGAGGAGCAATCAATATTTTATGGACCACTCACCTATTTCTTTGAAAAGAAGTAATTAACCCTTTATGGAGCAAGTGACTATATATGATCACACGAGGACCCGTCAGCTACATGCAAATATTGCGGCCACAAAGACAACATAATCCGCACCAATGTGGTCTGCAAGCGTCGCAAAGTACACTTGTTCTTTAACAAAGACAGAAAATGTTTTGAGGCATACCATACCCCATTAAATTAGCCTGTTTTTGGCCCGCACAATAACATTTTAAAATCAACCCGGAGGTGTTATTTCTTTTGTCAATATCAATTTTATTGTATCTATTCATTATATTGAATGTTATTGTTTAATTTTATGTTTTATTTAACTTTCTACTTTAATTTAAAACATTTTTATATTTTACATTTTTGGTCACTTTTTGGGCAAGGCGCCATATATGATCACTTTGTCAGAGGAGTTTTTTGCCCCCATAAACAAAAAATTCAGATAGCTTGTAACTGAAAATATCTTTTAATTAGGTCTAATTTAATATACAAAAAAGGTGGTTTTGATAACTAAAATATTTTTAGGGGTGCTCTATAAAGGGTTAAGCGTTGGGTACCAAAAATGACTCATCACTCTTTCTTTGAACCTTTTGTGCTTTTTTTATCATTAGACTTTCACACAGGGAAGAATACTCCAAAAAGATGTGTTGGGAGGTAGGGATAGTAATCAAATAAGAGTACACCCTTACAAACAGATGCCTTACTCACAGAAAAAGCATGAACAGGTATTTAGGAAAAACATTTTATACACATAACTTAGTAAATGATATTCATTAGTAAACTAATGACATTTTAGAATGCTAAATACCATTTTCACTCTTTTTAGCTTACAGATTTAGATGATTGGTACATTAATACCAAACTATTTTAACTATTAACAGTTTCTTGTTTGTGTAAATTGTAGATGCTTTTTTAAGGTACAGTGATGCGAAACAAGTATTTGGACACTTACAAAATATTCATTTAATATACTTGTGTCCAAATACTTGTTTCGCCTCACTGTATACGCAAATTTACTAATTTATTTTAGGCGACTTGGGGGAAAAATTAGGGATTAGTTTTCATAGGGTTAAAATTAGCATACGGAAAAATTAAAATTTCTTTGTTTTCACTACGCTTTAAATTTAGATTTATTTTCTATTTTTTAATAAAAAAGGAATCTGCAGCAAATTATTTTGTCTTGTTGATGATATCATTCAAACTAATTTGAGTACTTCCTCTATATGCTACTCTCCATTTCGCCGATCCTCACATCCATTTTGTTTTTTGTGTGTTAACTTCTGTTTATAATACAGTAATAGTGTTTTTTAAACTGGGGAATGATTCACCCAAGGTTGAATTAAATTATTTTGGGGGTGAATGAAACTAGAGTGGTGAATGAAGGGTGAATGAAAAATGAAGGGTAAAGACTTAATTTACTCGGATATTTATATTTTTCTATACTAAAAAAAGTAATATTTGTGGTAAACATATACATAGAATAAGAAAACATAATGTTTAAAAATCCAATTCAAAAAGCCCCCCTCCCTCCATTTGGGTGAAACTTATTAAATTTCAGGCAAATCAGTATAATTCATGCAAAATCATGGAAGATTTTGGGCAAATCAAGCCTTTAGCCCCTCTTAATGAAAGAGTTCCTGTATGCCTATGTTCATAATATGCAATTTTATTCACAAGTTTTCACATGGCCTTTATAAGAAACTATTATATAGATAACTAGTTGAAACCTACCCCACCAGCAGTTTCGGGGTTGGGGGACACAGTGGCAAAAAGAGCAGTTGTTTTATATAATGGATATAATATAATAAATAATAGAATATAGATGTGTATTTTGAACGCAAAGTAAGTATTTGGTTTAGCATTATAGTTACATTGTAAATAGAACACCCCCTCTAAAACCCTTAAAAGTTTTTTCTCAAAACCTTTTACTTTAAAACATTCCCTTATGTCCATTGAGTATGCATACCAAATTTGGTTGAGCCTGCCAATGTTTAAGGGGGCAGGACACAATGACAAACAGTGGCAATTGTTTTATATAATAGAAAGAAGAACGAAAGAAGATAGCCTTAGTCAGCCAGTAACATTTGTTAAAACAAATTTCATATAAAAAGCATAAAATTAATTGTTGAATCATCTTATTAAAAAAGTTTTTTTTTACTGCCTGAAATATTTACTTTGTAAGTGGAGAAAATAAGTAAACCAAAGTGGGTGAGTAGAACTGGGTTCAAATGCAGTCAGCACTAATTCTTGTTTCATTTTTCCTCCTAGTACCATCAGAATTTCTTATATCAGTCTTTATGTAATTATTGGAGTGAATGAATGTTTTGACATATTTGTTTAATAAATCCTACCCACAATATCATGCGTTACATAAACAGCTAGTGGATTTATATTTGCAGTCACTTACTCATTCCAGATTGAGAGGCACTGTTGATTTGAGAATTATTATATATACATGTCAATCAATAAACTATGAAAATGAAAATTATTTTTAATTTCATTGTTCTGGACGTTATAAATGTTAAAATTCTAAAACTTCAAAATTTAAAAAAAAACAACCTTAAAATTTAAAAATTAACGTTTTTATGAACGTATTTCTATCTTGTGTATGTCTTCTGATGCACATGTTACAGCTGTTTAGGCCATTTTCAACATCTCCTACATGTCAATCAAATACATGAAGTGGTTTGGAATATTCTGTTCCAAAGAATATTTTTAGCACAAATATTTCATTTTTTATTTAGCTTTGCACAAAGAACTTAGCTTCAAGAAACCTGAAGACAGAAAAAAGAAACAATTTTTCGTATTTGCTTTTGTTTACAGAAGGCGCAGTGTGGCAGCACGGAAAACTGAATCGTGAACTGAGTTTGAGTTTTGGCCAAGGCTGCTTATGTTCACTAATGCCATTGGGAGAGGTATGAATCCACTTCTTCCCCCAGCTATGGGTAAATAGCATGGCAGTTTAGTTCCGCAAGGCAGTCCATTCAAAAAAAGGTCGCTTTGACAGAAAAAACCTACAGCTTGGCTGTCACCCTAGCCCAGTTGCGAAATGGGGAGGGTTGGCCCTATAAAAATCTAAAATTGCAACAGAAACACTGAATACATCTCCAATGAACAAATCCCATATTCTCAGACATGCCTAATGTGTCTTGTTGCATGGGGGGTGGGGAGGACCTACTATTATTATTATTAGAAACTGTCAACCAAAACTGTGATCATGCACTTGAAATTCTCAGCTAAGCTGGGCAGCTTAGCTGAGAATTTCATGCCAATTATGCATTTTGTGATAAAAGCATATAATTTGCTGCACTTATAGCCAAAAGCATTCCCCCACAAATTGGATATCTCACCATCATGAATTTTCAATATATCGCCCATGGCAGCCATTTTGTGATGGTGGTGGTAGTGATATTGATGATGATGGTGGTGGTAGTGATGATATTAATGATGATGGTGATCATGATAGTTCTTGTGATGATGATAATGATGATGGTGGCAATGATGGTAAAAATCATAAAATGACATGCCTAATATTTTAAACAAAAAATATTGCTTCCACAAATATAAAGTACATAGTTCTTGGGAATTGGCATTTGGATAATACCTGTGAGTCATTGAAAATTCAAGATGGCAACCGTGACTGGTAAGGAAAATTGTAATTGCAATAAAGTTGCGTAAACTAGTCTGATATGGATGATCTCGGTGTCAAATCAGACATTTTTTATGAAGCAGAATTCGAATTTGGAACTTTAGAATTTCTCAGAAGCTCCCTTCTATCTTATAATTCAAGATGACGACCATGTGTGGGGTCAGATGCTGGTGTCCTCACCTGAACTACTTTAACTGTGTAGACGGGTTTATGAATTCTTCTTCTTGTTTGTTTGTTTGTTTTAATGGCCTTTAGGCATAGAAAGGTAAAATATATACTATATACTGAGACAAACATTTGACTAACTGACGCTAGATATGCACCATACGTAACTGTTCCGACTAACATACAAATTGGACTTAAAGACAGACCTAGGAATGGAACTCGTTCGTAACCTGGATTCTAGAATGAGCCTGTCTTGAATTTCTTATGTCTAGCAGCACCAATTTTGAGAGCTCAGTGGTAACAACTAGGGTTATGATTTCAGCTATTTCCAAGCTAAATGTGGAGTTTGTATGGCTGTTATAAAAATAAATTCTTCCCCACTTGCTAGCGAGGATTTTAGCTATATAAATGAATATATGCGTGGCCTATGTTAACCCTAACAGTTTTAGCCTATTCTCATAACTCATACTTTTTAATTCAGGTACTAACTTAGTTGCTCGTCTCTGGACTTTTTCTAAAAGATTTTTATCTCTCTCCAAGTATGGTGACCAGGCCTGTGCAAAGTACTCTAGGTGTGGATGGACATAAGTCTTATATAGTATAAGGAACGAGTCCTTGTCTATATATGAAAATTACATACTCTTAATTTATAAAACAAAAACATATAGTCCAAAATGAAACGTTGAATAGAAAAAATTGATCTGGTAATGGGTTAAATCCCAGCATTCAATTAATCTAAATTAAATGACTGAACCTGACCCATATATATAGATACACATTGCATTTTATATATGTGGATGATCTAATTCCACTGAGAAATACCCAGATATTGCATGTTTCTTACAGGTAGACATTGTTTTATCTAATGGTCTGAAAGAGGTTTTCAATCTGGTATTATGATGAAAGAAGGAAGCTAAAATACAAAACAAAGCAAAACATTTTCTGTATATAGGTATGTGATGACTTGGGTTTTGAAGGAAGTCACAAAGTCAAACAATATATATGAAGGAGAAACTATGTAGAAATACAAGGTGATCAGTCAAGTTCTTCTGTTGTCTCTTTCTTCTTAAGTGTTAGTATTAGTTAGTGGTTTTTAGTACTGGTTAGTAATTGAGAAAATAGGGAGGAAAAATAGAATATAGTGTTGTTAGCATTTAGAAGATTCACTTGATCTTTAGATATGCTATTTAGGAGATGTCAAAATAGCTTCGTTCACAGGTTGATTCTTACCGATGAGTATTGTCTAGATGCGCGGCAAATTAGGGACGTTGAGGTTGACCCCAAGGTCAACTGTCTAGACAACAGGAAGTACTTCTAAAAATAGCACAAGCCAACTCCTGTTGTCCAGAGGGTTATGACAAGGTATACCTTGATTAGTGCGGTTAATTGGTTCAAAGATTTTATGTACTGTTCAAAAGCACACTGTTCAAGGTCGTATTATAATTTAATATGTTTTTCCCAGCCTATACTTAGTTACATTAATTTGTATAGCAATATCTTAATTGTACTACATCAAAACTGCACTATTCAAAGTATTGCTGTATTCAATAAGAATTTTTTGCTTATTGCATGCAAAAGTGTTGTATACATCAATATAAGTGTCATGTGGGGATGTCTAAAAAGCCTGGCACATGACTAAATCATAGCCTTCAATGTGTCTTGTGCGTTACTTTTTGATTTGGTGTGTCTCAGCCCTTTCGCTTTTATTTCAGAATTTGACTTCCTGTACCATTACATGATTCAATGGGAACTCCCTAAAATTAAATCATGTTATGAAGAGATCTTCTAGGTGAGGTTACAAATTTCTTGGCCTCCAGAGATCATGACACAAGTGGTTATATAACATTACATCTAGCTTTCGCCTCATTTTAAAAGAATATAAAACGTTTATAATTATACAAGATTGTGTATATAATTAGAACCCGTCAACCAAAACTTTCATGAAAACTGTCAACATAGGTTTCTTCAGTTCTTAAGCGGGTCTAGCTGGCTGGCTATGTATGTATCACACAGAGGGCTGAAAATTTAAGCATTTACTCCTTATTATATCTAGAAAAAACGTTTTTGTTTTTTTTATGTTTTTTAAGCAAAATTTGCAATGTAAGTTTATGCTAAATTGGTCCCTTAATTTGTGTCTGGCAACATTCACGTTTGTTTTTTTTTGAAAATTCAGACTTTTTTAATGATCACTGCCCAACTTAAGGTGCGAGGAGTGATTTATTCATTGATCATCTCTTTTTTCCAATTTCTTTTTATTGATCACCCCAATCACATCATGCTGCCAAAAGACGTTGGTCATGTGATGGATTCTATTGAGTGACTAACCAGACCTGTAAATATTTGTTAATTAAACTAAAATATATTTTGCAAGAAAAATATTTGGTAGTTTTTTGTTATCTGTACATGACTCATTGTACCATGTTCCTCTAATTTGCCAATCCCCACATCCATTCCACTTTTTGTGTGTTAATGCTTTTTTCAGGGTCAACTAAATTATATCAATGTTTCACAGTAAAGTGAAGAAAACCTGCTGCATTCAACTCCTCAGTGGAGTAACCCTGCCAACAATCTGAATAGATAGTGGATTCACCAATGAAGTACTCCTCAATAGCATTAAGACATGATTACTCTTTTACATTTAATGGATTCTTTATAATTCTCACCAGGGCCGGATTAAGACCACAATGGGCCCTACACCACTAGTAACTATTTAATAAATTCAAATTTCTAATTTTGAGTAAATAAGAAATTGTTGAAGTAACGCAGACATTTTTTTAAATGTAATAGAAAGAGAAAAAACAAACAAATATTTTTAAAATTTCAAAAGTTCTTAATTCGTCAATGTCAAAAAAGTAAGAAATATGCAATAAATTATAAAGATATATTTATTTACAAATGGTAAAACAAGGTGTTTTATAGTATAAACTATGATAATTATAAAGACATTTATTAGTTGAGAACCTATATCTGCCTGGCGCCGGTGTGAACAACTGCTAAACGAGCAGCCTAAATCGTAAATGTGAATAAAGAAATGAGCTCCATGCGAGGATCGAATCCGCGTCCACCCTGGAAGCAACCTTATATGCAGGTTCTGCTCTACCAACTGAGCTAACAAAGTTCTCATGGTAGACACAGCTTTGATCCCTCGCATAGTGAACCACATTATATTCGTGCTTAAATACGAATGTGAGAGTAGAGAGGTCAGCAAAGTGTAGGATTAAAAGACTCCTGCCTACCATGAGAACTTTGTTAGCTCAGTTGGTAGAGCAGAACCTGCATATGAGGTTGCTTCCAGGGTGGACGCGGGTTCGATCCCCGCTCGGAGCTCGTTTCTTTATTCACATTTACGATTTAGGCCGCTCGTTTAGCAGTCGTTCAAACCGGTGCCGGGCAAATATAGGTTCTCAACTAATTTTTTATTTACGTGTTAAATGTATTAAGTAATTATTTTATTGATGATTGTTCTTTTTCCGAAGTGAATAGTGATAAAGTTCTATACTGCTATTTATTTGTGGACTCCTCAATGTCTCGGGCCCTACGTTGTGGCGTAGTTTGCATATAGGCTAATTCCGGCACTGATTCTCATACTTATTGCTAAAAACAATTTCTGAAAACTGATAAAACTAAATGTCTGGAGGCTAAAACCCGATGCAATATTTATATCCTAAGTTAACACAGTTTCTGAAACTGTTGTTCACTGGTAAAGATTATCACTTCCCTTCAGACAGTGAAGTAAAGTTAGTACATGATTATTATGTGCTATTTTGGGGTTATTTGCCAAATCAAGATAAAAACTTGACAGCCTTTACAATTATAAGGCATAATTATCAGCTATTTCAGATGCTTTGACTAAAGTAACTCTAACATCTGGCCATCTTCGAGAGTTAATACGTGTATGAAAACGTTGGAAATAACATCTAATAAATCCCCAAATAACTTTCTTTTTTTTTATGGCTTTAACTATATCTTAAAATTTATCCTAATTATGCATCAGGTGGGATAGAAGCTAACTCTAATCTGTGGACAGTTATTTAATTTTGCTAAGTGTAGCTTAAAACCATGATTTTCAGGTAAGTACCAATCTTAGATATTTTTGCCTCTTTCACTGATATGGTTACTTCTGTAATTTCAAGGCTTTCTATCATTTGCCATTGGTTTACTTCAAGAGCCTCTGAGAATTCTCTGTGCCGTAAAGATCTACATCCGTTAACCAAGTTTTAAAAAAAGAGAAACAATTTTTTTTTCGCCAGTAATTTTTTGTACTTTTAATCCGTTAGACTCTAACAATCTTCCTGGAAGTTGTTAGTTTTAGAAATAATGTTTTTAAGATTTTACGAAGCGGGTTCTATTTACAATGTAACTGTATGGTAAACTGGACCGTTACTTTCAGTCCATTGTAGGGAAGTGAGGTTTCAAAGCATGTTGTTACTTCCCTTGTAAAGGTTGTTAACTGGGTTTCTTTGATATTTTAATGATGATTTTTCTGAGCGAAAAAACCTTAATGAAAGCACAGAAAAATAGTCATTAAAATATCAAAGAAGCCTCACAAAGGAAGTAACTGAATACTTCGAAGCCTCACTTCCATACAACGGATGTAGATCTTTACCCTCCACGCCCCTTGGCGGATTTTCTCGTCTCTATCTCTTACTTTTACCTCATGAGGAGTAGTTTCTCCAGTTTCAATTAATGCTTTCCCTCGCACATCATGTGAGAACACAGATTTCTCCGTTATCTTATTTTGTTCATTTTGACCCATGCTTCCTGGAGGGATTACATTTATTTCCTCCTCCAATTCTTCACTATCTGGAGGACTACCTTCTGCCTCTATTCCAATCTTTTTCACCAGGGTAATATCCGCAGAACCACTTGAATGCTATTTTTACTACCACACGCATTTCCAGTTGTTCATTCTTTCCCTTTCATTCCTTCTTTTCTTGTAATCCACTTTGTACCTCTGTTTTAAACTCTTTTGTCAGGGTAACATGTTAGATATTTAGGCGGCTGGGGGCGGGGGTCACAGATTTGACCCCCACAGCCTTTACAATTATAAGGCATAATTATCAGTATTTCAGATGCTTGACTAAAGTAACTAGTAAGCTATTTCAGATGCTTTGACTAAAGTAACTCTAACATCCCGCCATCTTGGAGAGTTAATACGTGTCATAAACAGGATATTGACCAAAATCCTGAGCTGCAGGTGGTGGACTGGAAAACCAGCTTGGGCATTCGAACCCCATAAAAGCCACAGAAGGCAGAGAGAAAGAGAGAGAGCACCTAGGCTTGGGACAAACACAAGACCAATTTCCCAGTTAAGAAAAGTCTGTCGGCTCTCATTATCTCTCTCCCACTCTTCATTCTCTGCCATGGCACAATGCAATAGAAATATGTCATCATATTTTTATAAACCAAGTCTCCAATGTTCTCGAAGTCCAAGATGGCTATACAACAAACGTCCGCAGAACCAGTAACTTTATTTGTTGTCAGAAGTATTCATAACATTCAAAAGGCTATATTATTAAACAAAAAGAACATTAATCTGATATGTGTTTAACCCATAAAATAACTTGAAAAAATTCACTGTACAAAAAACAGGAAAAAAATTGAAAAGCATTTCAGGTGTGTATCTTAATGCATTATATTTTTAACAAATTCTGTGAGTGACAATAGTTCACAAAATCTTTTAAAATCTTTTATTGTGTTTGTGTTTTCCAAGCCTTTTATCTCTCTATTTACCCATCTATGGGTCTGTCTGGTGACTGAGATAATTGCATATTTGCCTCTAGTGCACCTTCTCAATGTTTGAGTGCAGATAAAAAGCCAGGATTTCAAATGCTGATTTTCAAGGCAGGTAGGCCTTCCCCACTTGGAAGAGTAGCGCCACAAAATCCTCATGACTTTAAGCAAGCAATCAGTACATTGGATACATGTCAAATTTGCAATAACTTCATTGATCTCTCTTTCCCTCTCCCGCTTTCTCTGTCTGTTTCTCTCTCTTTGTGTGTGTTTGTGTTTTTATATATATATATGATAATTATAATGACACTTATTAGT
>VCCN01002810.1:7779800-7794278 GCA_006491835.1 Architeuthis dux | reverse complement strand
CCAAATTTAAAAAAAAACAAGTGAGAATGCTGCTGGACACAATTTGGCATAAACTTACATTGAAAATTGACCCCCCTCTAAAAAGCCTATTTAGGGGGGAATTTTCGAAAAACAAAAAAAACATTTTCCCTACTGATTGAGGGAAGTGTGTGTGTGCAAAATTTCAAATTTCTACTAAGAACAGTTAGGGCTGGGAAAAGTCCAGATACATAGGTCGCGTAAATACATAGATACATATAAATGTCAGAACACATAAATAACCTAAACCCAGCAACAGTGATTAATTAATTAATACATAGTACTAAATAGTACTAGTTTTAAACAATGTTTTAATAAAGAGGCTACCAAAAGAAATTTTATATGGATAGTCGGACATTGGAACCGATTCAAGGACGTCTGCAAAAGAGACCTAAAAGCCTGTAATATCTCTCCAGACATCTGGGAAATACAGGCTGAGGAACACGATGCCTGGCGACAAACTATCTGCAAGGGGATTGCAGACGCAGATGAGAGGGGTGGTTGGCTTGCAGCAGAGAGGAGGGATTGAAGGCAGCGTGCTGCAGCAACCCTTGCAACCCTTGCAACCCAGGCGTCTCTGTACATCTGCACCAGGTGCAGCAGGGACTGCCACTCTTAAATTGGACTGTACAGCCACACCAGGAGGTGCCTAGACCCAAGCTTCTGACTGCACTCCAAGAGTGTATCGGTTATGGTCTCTTGAGACTGAGCCACCAATGATGATGATTTAATAAAGAGTTATTGTGTTGTGTAAATAGAAAAAGTGGCCTTACTTGACACTATGCATGGTGCATTGAGCTGAACAGTCTCTGCAATTTTATTAATGAGTTAATGACATGATAATTATCACAGGGTTGTTGCTTTTATTTTCTCTGACAATTTTGGGGGAAATGTTAAATGAGATAATTGTTGTAGCGCATAAACATTGACAAAATATGGCTGAGGAATTCTTGTGTAGCATAGGGGTTATCCTAGGCGTGCAATTTTCTCAAGAGGCATAGAATAGTCTCCAAAGCATTTTACTGTATTGTCTCCTGTGATGATAAGCTGTTAAGGGTGGATATCTTATCAGTCTGTGAGACACTGACTGAAGGGAAATGCCCCAAACTTTCTGACAGGATATAAATCAACTTCTACCTCTTTTACTTATGATTGAGTGTATGAAGTGAGAGGGGTATGTATTGTTTTGTTGTATTGTGTGTGTGTGTGTGTGTGTGCAGATGTGTATGTTGCAGGTGTGTGTGTGTATGCATGTGCATGTGTGCACACAAATGGGTGTGTGCAGAATAAGTGGTGTACTTAAGAACATGATAAGCAGGTATTGGTGATGAAAATTTAAAAGCTTGTGTTGGCGATAAAAAGAAAGTCTAGGATGAAGGACAAATCTATATTATAATGATCTGAGTTCAGTATGTTTGTTTGTTTGTATGTTTGCATGTTTGTTACCATAACACAGCCAAAACGGCACATCATAGCAACATTTATGTTAGCACAATACCATTATCCCAATATCTATATCATAATGATCCGATTTCTCAAGGGAGATATCTCCAGGTATACTAAATGCTAATTATAGAGTAGTTTCCCTTTTTTTATCCATTTATTTGCAAATAACTATAATATAAATTTTATAAATAGGAAGTGACTTTACATCAAACTTAATGGCTTCCAAAAGCTGCCTTTAAGCAAGTAAAAAACAAACAAACAAGAATTGAAAGCTTTAGAGATATGCAAACATAGAGTCAGAAAAAAACGAAGCCAAAGAAGAAAAGAAAAAAAAAGAAAGGAGACAAATTAAGAAGTGAAAAAGGTTGGAGTAAAGGAAAAAGATGAAGGAGATGGAATAAAGATAAGTGAAAAGAATTTTTCTCTACGCATTAAGGGGAGTGTGTGTGCAAAATTTCAAGTTTCTACTATGAACGGTTAGGGGTGGCTGAAGTCTGGATACATAGATAGATACATATAAATGTGTGAACATATGAATAACCTAAAGCCAGCAACAGTATTTAAACCAGTGTTGTGGGTAGTGGTGATTAACAATTCAAAATAGAGGAGGAATCAAGGAAACCCAGGATCTCAAGGAGAGGATTGTGACCTGGGAACCACTGTTCTAGAGGGCAATTATCTCCTTTTTTTCAATTACTTATTAACTATTAAAGTGACAAGAGCAATACAAACTCTCGAAATGGCTTTTTCCTTAAAGAACCAGTGAGAAGAGATATTACTCTAATGAGAAACATTCAAAATTTTTACTTTGATTCCATAGTGTCACATTTTTAATCTCTTTGATTAGATTTTAAATTAGATTGCAGTTTTTAGATTAGGATTTAAATTAGATTGCAGGCTTATTGATTAGATTCTATGATTCTAGATATTTTCAGGAATTAATGAAATTCAGTCTGGATGAGAAATGATTGTGATTTAATCTTGAGTAGGTGGGAGAGGCTGACAGAAATGAAAATGGATGCTAATGTTGTCACTGCAAAAGTATTCAAAATATAATATGTTAAAAGCTTTTTTTATTGATAAGTGGAAAACTGGTCAGTTTATTTCCTGTTATATTTTTTGTACAACCTTTAAGTTATTTTGTGGAAGAATGTTCATACTATTCTACCCTTCTAAAACAAAATTAAAGATTTTGTTATTGTAGTTGGTAATCTCTTATAATCATAATTGTGCTCTATTCAATGTACGATTAGTCAATATGGCAAATTGTCTTCATTAGTGGTTGATCATTCTGTTGATGAGGATATACATATAATAATTTAAAGTAAGTATGAAGTCAAAATGGAGGTGCGGAGTGGCATAATGATTATGGGTATGGAAAACGGTATTCACTTTGCACTAATTCCCTTGGGAAAGGGATGAATCCATTTCTTCCCTCAACTATGTGTAAATAGCAGGGGCAGTTGGAGCCATTTAGCTCTGTAAGGAAATCCATCTAAGAGAAACTTACTCAGAAAAAAACCCTATAGCTTGGCAGTTTCCAGAGCTGATGCCAAGCCCGAGTAAAGGTGGAGGGTTGGGTGTTGTTCGAGCAACTCCACCCCATAAAAAAACTTTTTACTACTGAAATCACAGCAGAGTAGTTATGGCCCTATGCCCCACAAGGAGTCTAGAAGGAATAAACATGAAGTCAAAACATTCTTTTCACAAAACTTACAGTTTTTATATCTCTACAGAAATAAACAAATGAAAAAACTTCTGTAATATATTCAACAGCATGACTTGACCATAGAAATTTGACATGTGGTCGAATGAAAGCATTGACATAATCTGGACATGTGATTGAAGTATACATCAGGATTATGTGGCTTTAACCATAAAAATGTATATAAAGCAACCGGTAAGCAGGAATGTAAGCAGGACCAGCAGGAGTCAGAGAAAAGAAAATTCCACTGGTTCTACCACCCTTCCATCTGGTTAAAGGGTCCTTGTTTGACTGAAGAAGAACCCTCATCCCTTGTCCAATCTCTCATTCTTTCTCCAACCATTTCTAATCCGGTATCTTCATCACGTATAAGATATTTGCCAAAATTTTCATAGCAGAAATTGCTATTTCCTAGCCACTTTTTATAACCAAAACGAAATGATAAAGTCAGCTTAATCTGTTGTTTGTCAATTAAATTATATTCACCTGATGTCGCTAGTATTAACAATATTAATGGACATTTCTGCATGAAATCAACACGTAGGAAATTTAAAAATCTGGCAAGAATCAGCATATTTTTTGATTTTAATAAAATGTTCAATACTTATTTATTAAAGGACGAATTTAAAAATTTTTTTTCCAGAAGAAGAATTTTTTTCATATGATTCCTACCCCACCTTTTGTTAATAATACTGCTCTCGTTGATTTTTACACATTTTACAGATATATCCTTTGAGATACTAATTATGTTTACCTTTTTTAGAATAATATCCAGGGAAATCTGGAACGGAACTTTTACTTTAGGATTAAAAAAAACAGGAAAATGAAGTAAAATATTTTTATCATTTTGTTTTATTTCGGCTATAAAAATGTGCGCAATTAAAACACTGGCTATGAAAATTCTGTGACCCTCTAATCCTTCTACATCCTACATACTAGATTAAAAAGATCACCGGTCCATCCATCAAACTCTTATATTACACTACCAATGTAGCTTTTAACAGAATAGTAATACTTTAACATTTAACTTTGTTATTTACCACATATAATTCACTACAATGATAATGATAATGATGACGACGACGACGATGACAACAACAACTAGCATTCCAAGGGAAATTATGAATCACTGCCACCCATATATGCTCATAAATTAAGCATAAGTTACCCCTCTTGCATTTTGTTGGGCAGCGATCACTATAAAACAATCGTGAATGCTGCTGGACACAAACTAAGGGATCAATTTAGGATAAACTTACATTGCAAATTGAACCCCCACTAAAAAACCTATTTATCTACTCTTTGAGGGGAGTGTGTGCATGCAATATTTCAGGTTTGTACTATAAATGTCAGAACACATGAATAACCTAAACCCAGCAACAGTGTTAAAACTGGTCTGTTGTTGGTAGCAGTGATTAATAATAATAGAAAGTCTGTGATATATATATATATATTTGGTTCTTATATTCTTTCTCTTTGATAGAAAAAATATATCCACCTAATTGCCAAAAATTATTGGATATGGTATAATGGACAACTTACCAAATTACCGCAATATTTATAGAAAATGGAGTATTATATTTACATTCCAGTATATGACACAGGGGTCTGAATGACAGAAAGATATGTTAAAGGTCAACTATAGTCAGAACTTTGGACTTGATAGGTTCTTATTGGACAAGCAATATAGTTGTATCTTTTATTGCATGGATTTGAAAAATGTGTATCACCAATATTTCTAGGATTTGTTTTTGTCAGTTTCTGATTTTATTTAATTATAATGCCTTGTCAAGTTTTATTATTGGCCCCTGTCATGTATATGCATATACAAGTAAATTTATATATGCATCTGAGAGATACTACACAAACAATGACTTTTGCAGTGTCATAGATTTATGTCATCAAGAGCCGATGACTGTCAACATTTGTAACAGTTGGATAATGCACTTCTATCAATATATATTTTTATATTAGTCACTCAATAGAAACCGTCATGCGACCAATGTCTTTTGGCAGTATGCCATAATGGGGTGATCAATTAAAAAGTTGGAAAAAGGGGTGATCAATGAATAAGTTACTTCTCTCGCCTTTTGTTGGGCAGTGATCACTAAAAAAACTAGTGATCAATTTACCAAAAACTTACATTGCAAATTGAACCCCCCACTAAAAACCTATTTAGGGGGGAAATTTTCAAAAAACAAAAAAAAGTTTTTCTAGATATAATAAGGCGTAAATGTTTAAATCTAGCTACATTGATGCAGCCTGCACGCGTGATACATACATAGCCAGTCAGGCAGACCAACTTGAAAACTGAAAGAAACCTATGTTGACAGTTTTGGTGACAGATCTAGTTGATGGTTTCTAACAGGCATATGAAAAGTAAAAGTCTAAAACTGACTGGGCTTCCCTGGTGTGAATTGAACAGTAGTCTCCCATGTAGCCGGCTGGGATACTTACCCTTATACTAGTTGGACTTGGATGCATAATCTATTATGATAATACGTATTTAAAACCACTGATTAGGTTCACGTGCAGGCCGAAGTGATAGTTAACAAGTTAGTTTGTTGATTAAACATAAGATTTTATAATGTAAAACAGTGTAATTAAAATCTATTCACAGTGTAAAAAATATTTCCATGCTATTAATATGACCCTAGTATGATACATATATTCTAACATTCTTTCCATAGGAGTTGTGCACCTGAAGAAGGCCATAAAATGAATCGACCCATTGTGATAACAACAAAAACAGCAACAACATGATACAACAACAACAACAACAACAACAACAGCAGCAAAAAAACTAGCATTCCAATCGAAATTATGAATCACCATCACCCACTGTGTTGGGGGTTATCAATTGAAAAGTTGGAAAAAGGGGTGATCAATGAATGCCTTTTGTTGAGCTGTGATCACTAAAAAAGGTTTGAATTTTCAAAAAAACCAGTAGGCACGATCTATTCACCAGTTTCTACTATGAATGGTTAGGGCTGGTGAAGTCTGGATACATAGATACATATAAATGTCAGAACGCATAAATAACCTAAACCCAGCAACAGTGTTCAAACCGGTTTGTTGTAGGTAGCAGAAGACCATATTTATTGCATGGACCTCATTGTGATTTCAAGTCTTTCTGGTACATGGGACTCACCATTCTTTGCAGATATCGGTTTTCTGTATGTAGCAAAATACTCCCAATTACATGAAGGTTTATATGTGAAAAAAAAGAAGCAAATTCAGACTTTTGTGCTCATATATCGTACTGCGTCACAGCTTGGCTCAGTAGAGTGCATAATCCATCTGCTGAACTCATCAACATATGATATGCATCAGCTGTATTTATTGGGGTGTGTCCAACAATTGTTGACTAATACACCTTTACATACTCAAATACTAATCAACACTTTTGTGATACCTGATTCCCCAGATTGTGAAAGAAGCATGATCCTACTTAAACTCATTTTTTAATTTTTTTAAATTTTTTATTTTTAATTATTTACCTCCCCACGAGGGCAAAATTCAACATGAAGTCTTTTTTAATGTGGGGGTTCGGCCTGCACGTGAACGTGCAGAGGGGTGGGAATCCCAAGTCCCCGTGACTAGGGACCTGAGGGGGGAGAATCCCAAGTCCCTGTCATTGAGACAAATGCCCCGAGGACAGGGATTGGTCCCAATGGTGATCCTATCAGTTATGTTAAAATCAGTTCTAAAAGCATCAATTCCAATATATGTATGCATCAAACATGGTGATATCTCATGATATCATGAATTTTGCAACCAGAAGAATAACCAGAAGAATAAGTTCTTTGACCCAAAACTTTTCCTAGCATAGTATCCGTAAAAAAATGATGAGATTATTTAGATAGACTCTTGCTCTGCCTAGGATCAAAGTGTTTGCTTTCTGGCTCTGGGCCAAGGATCAGAGTTTAGTATCTGTGTGTTCATTGGACAGTTTTATGCATGTAAAAAATAAATATATATGGATACACATTGCATTTTATATATGCTGATTTTTAACACCGTGGCTTGGCCACATACGGTTATGGTAGCAGATGTGTTTGAATGAGGACAGACCATGTAATAGGTTATATGATTTATGTAACGTAGGATTTCTTGGCTTTAACCATGAAAAGATATTTAAAAAATGACTAGCTAGCCACAGTAGTCAGCAGAAATGGAAGCAGGAGTCAGATTACACTCGGGTCTTGCCACCCTTCCATGGGGTCAGATGTGGTCAGACAAAATAGGTTCCATATTTTACTGAAGATGAAACTTCATCCGTAGTTTGACCTCTCATTCTCTTATCAACCAACATTTAGAACAAAGTGAAAACTGTCAACCACAATGACAGAAGTCTCAGTTGCATTTCTTACCACTAGATGAAGAAGATCACTGGCCTATGAAACCTATTATTTCACAATTGGAACCATGACTGACTGTGTTGTAACCTTTGTGTTTATTACAATATGAATAAGTTCAGAACAAATTAGATATCAAACTTTTTTATTTTTAATTAAGCATTTTTAATTACTAGCTTTACTCTGGATTGATGAACTCCTTGACTGTTTCAATAAACAGAAAATAAAAAATAGCTTTTAAAAAAAGCTACCTCTTTACTTTGATCTTTTATTAAAGTATAAAGAAGATGTAGTAAGAAATAATAACTAACCCTAAATTATGAATGATTGCCACCCATATATGCTGCGTTGCGGGTGATCGATTAAAAAGTTGGAAAAAGGGGTGATTAATGAATAAGTTACTTCTCTCGCCTTTTGTTGGGCACTAAAAAGTCCAAATTTTCAAAAAACAAGCATGAATGCTGCTAGACACAAATGAAGGGACCAATTTAGCATATAATTACATTGCATATTGAACCCCCTCTAAAAATCTATTAATTTTCAAAAAACAAAACATTTTCCCTACTCATTGTGTGCAAAATTTCAGGTTTCTACTATGAACGGTTAGGGCTGGGAAAAGTCCAGATACATAGATAGATACATAGATACATATAAATGTGTGAACACATGAATACCCTAAACCTAGCAATAAACCAATGTTGTGGGTAGCAGGGATTAATAATTTACAATATTTTATTGACTGAGATTTTCACAAGGGTGTATGAAAATGTTGTCACATATTTTTATGCCTTAAAGCTTAAAGCATTTCTTCACTGAAAGTTATCTGAACATATTAAATGCCTGTCTGTGGTAGTAATATTATTAGAACTGTCAACCAAAACTGTCAACCAAAACTGTCAACATAGGTTTCTTCAGGTTTTAAGCTGGTCTCGCTGACTGGCTGGCTATGTATGTATCATGCATACAAGCTGCCCCAATGGAGCTAGAAGGTTGAAAATTTAAACAGTGGGGGTTCAATTTGCAATGTAAGTTCATGCTAAATTGATACCTTAGTTTGTGTCCGCTTGTTTTTTGCAAATCATAATCGGGTCTTTTTGGACCCTTGTAATGTTCTGAGAGCTGTAATTGACAAACCATTCGGTCTAGAGCCTTGAGATTTTGCATGAATATTCCACTCAACGTGTAGAAACAATCTATGATAATGCTGAAATCTTTAAAAACATTTTAGGTTACTTTTGGACTCTTTTAATCTTGTGAAAGCTCTAATTGACACACCATTTTGCCTAGACATCTGAAAGCTGTAATTCACAATCTATTTGGCCTAGAGATTTGAAACTTTGCATGGACACTCCAATCGATATGTAGAAATGATTGCTGGTGGTTTTAGAACTTTTTTTTTGCAAATCAGAATCAAATCTTTTTGGACCCATGTAATGTTCTGAGAGCTGTAATTTACAAACCACACCTTTTTCCAATTCTTTAATTGATCACCCCAACACAGAATGCTGCCAAAAGACATTGTTCATGACAGCTTCTATTGAGTGACTAACCAGACATATCCTGATTTTTTTTTATTAGACAAAGCATTGTCAACCATTATTAATTTTTGACTAGTATTTTCTTTCATCTCAAATATTTTAGTTGCTTTTTATCTCAGAGTGTCAGTCACTGCCATAGACTAACAGTCTGAGTAAGTTGTGATCAAAAAATAAATCAGGAAAATATGGTTTATATTGC
Source organism: Architeuthis dux (assembly GCA_006491835.1). NCBI lineage: Eukaryota > Metazoa > Mollusca > Cephalopoda > Oegopsida > Architeuthidae > Architeuthis > Architeuthis dux. Next base: position 7,785,014 of record VCCN01002810.1, on the reverse strand, counting down.
AGTATTTTGCTGCTGCAAGAAAATATAAATAGTTGAATCACCATTAGCAAATCAATCACGTGTAAATAACAAAACATCTTTACATCCCTATCTGTCTCTTATTTTCTGTCTGCAAGATACCAGAAACTGTGGCATCATAAACTCTGTGCATTTACCAGTAAGACACGCTGATCACATGTCAAGAAACTTGAGTTGTGTTAATTAAGCAGAAGAACTGATGCTATTTTCCACATATTGAGGATTTAGAGTTTTGGTGGATAGGATTAGATGACAAAACATCTGCATAGCTTCCACCATATGGATGGCACCAATTCCTATAAAACCTTGTCCAAAAAAAATAAAGAAAGAGATAAAATCACCATGTGGTGATATTTATTGGAATGAATAAGGAAAATAGCCCATTATTTACACCATAAGTCATGCATTAACAAAAGCAACGGTGACTATAAATAAACCACAGTCTTATGCTGATAGCTCTTCTCCTTCAGTAAATATGGTAGGTGAGTTGTTTCATAGTGGCTGTACCTCCTGAATATATCACTTGGCATCAACCACTGAATGCAAGGTATTTGGGATTTGAATCCTCCATAAAAGTAAGCATTTGGTTTGAATCTTTTTTGGGATGGTTCCATCTTGTCTCTTGTCCGCTCGGATGGTGTAATGTTTAGCACATCTGCCTCACACGCAGAAGGTCCCGGGTTCGATTGCTGTCATGAGTGAAAAATTCTTCATTAGGACAAATTTCCCTGTTCACTCAGCAGCTAATTGAGTACACTCTAAGCTGTGTGATTAGGGTGGAGGTATTCACTTCAGTGGACTTGTATCCTGCCAAGGGGATAATCATAAAAACATGTAGGAATAAAGTCCTGGTCTCAACCACACTTGAAAGAGGATGATTAAGCTGATGCATGCAAAGGAAACCAAGACTTTGTCACCGGCCATACTCCAATGGAAGTTGTCTCCTAAGAGGTGGACACTTTACCTTACCCTATCATCTTCTCTCTCCAGTTCCAGTGTATGAAAGTCATCAAATTAAAATCCGTCTTTTTTTACCTTGAGATTCAGTTGTTAAAAATGCCAAATTGTTACATCATACTAAACAGAAGTAAGACTAGCATTCCAAGGGAAATTATGAATCACTGCCACCCATATATGCTGTGTTGGGGGTGATCAATTAAAAAGTTGGGAAAAGGGGTGATCACGGAATAAGTTACTTCTCTCGCCTTTTGTTTGGCTGTGATCACTAAAAAAGGTCTGAATTTTCAAAAAACAAGCAGGATGAAATTAGTGACCAATTTAACATAAACTTACATTGCATATTGAACCCCCCTCTAAAAACATATTTAGTGGGGGGGTAAACATTTTCCCTACTGATTGAGGGAAGTGTGTGTGCAAAATCTCAAGTTCCTACTAAGATAGATACATAGATACATATAAATGTCAGAACACATGAATAACCTAAACCCAGCAACAGTATTTAAACTAGTGTTGTGGGCAACTGTGATTAACTAATATTATCTTGATTTATTTTATTAGATGAACCTTTGTCAAACATTATTATTTTTTACTAGTAGCTTCTTTCATTTTAATTTTAGTTGCTTTTCATCACAACTACTCAGACCGTCAGTCTACAGCAGTGAGTCAACAGTGCTGATCAGAAATAAAGAATAAGTTCCGGGTGAGACTTGAATTTGCATCCCTTTCACCTTGGGAAGAAGCTGCTCTACACATTGAGCTACTAGAACTTTTACAGTTGGCAGAAGATCAAATCTATCATTTAAACTTATCCTTCATGTTTCCCCAATTGCTTGATGCTATATTTGTTATTGTTTTTATATACAATAGTTGTATTAGTAAAGGTTATATCATTTTGATTTATTTTTATAAGATGAAGTATTGTCAAACATTATTAATTTTTGACTTGTATTTTTTTTTCTTTTCATTGCCACTACTCTGTCTGTCTACTAATACAATTAGTGTACGTTAATCTTAGCCAATTTATATTTGTATTATTAGAAACCATCAACCAAAACTGTCAACATAGGTTTCTTTAGTTTTCAAGTCAGTCAAGCTGGATGGCTATGTACATATGTATCACGCATACAGGTCGCACCAACGAAGCTGGAGGGCTGAAAATTAAACCTTTACTCCTTATTATGTCTAGAAAAAACTAATCACTGCCCAACAAAAGTTATTCATTGATCATCCCTTTTTCCAATTTTTTAATTGATCACCCCCAACATGGCATGCTGCCAAAAGATGTTGGTAACATGATGGTTTCTATTGAGTGACTAACCAGACCTGTTTTTATTTTTATTTTCCACCTGTTATGTAAATTACAAAGCCGTTTTAAAAAGTCTGTTTTTTCCAGCCAGGAATTCATCATCGGCTAAAGAATATTTGACGTGGGTACATTTCAGTGACATTAGTACAAATAATTTTACTATAATGTACCAATTTTCTAAAGAGTGTAACAATGCACCCGTGTGATGCACTGTCAAAATACTATTGTGGAAACTCATTTACCCGATGAGACGTAGACGACGGTCGTTGGTTCTCGTTCGAGTCAGCCAGATCTTTGGTTCACAGCTGAAAATGGGAAGGTTGGTCATATCAAAAGATAGCGAAACAATGCGAAAAATAGGTGATATAGAAATTCAATTTATTTGCAGTTTTTATAAACGATCAAATGCGAAGACAACAAAGTGAATTACTTTGCTACATTTACTCTTTGCTCTCTCTTGCTCCCATCTCCTGTGGTCTCCCTTCATCGTCCCATCCCCTCGTCAACTGCCACTCATCTTAGTAGCAGTCGCATGGTCCAAGACCTTCCATGGTCAGCGGCTAACTCTTTACTGAAAAATCACCCCCAAAATTCAAAACTTCCCTTTTGCACCCTCTCAGCAAATCAGCGCAATTTAGCAATAGAGTGGTCGGACTTTGGAATAGATTACCAGAATATGTAGTGCTATCACCAGATGCAAATGATTTTAAGAAGAATTATAATGTTTATTACACCACCGCAAAGGTTTAAGGCCCTAGATATTGTATAAATATAATTGTTAGGATGTGTGCTTGTATATACAAATTGTATACTTTTTTTTTCACACTAATATAAAATGTTCTAAAAATGTTGTAAAATGTTCATATCCACACATCGGTCCAAAGCTCTGCCACCCCCATGTTGACCCACATTCAGGGGAGACCTTTCCAACCAAAATTTACTCTAATCTACTTTTGTTTTTTGTACTATCACGCAGAAGGCTTTATCGCTCTAACATATCCCCCTACCAGACTGCTCTGCTATTTCAATCTTTGAATAATAATAATTGCAAGTATAAAAAATGAACTGTTTTTTTTGGCTAATCTGTTTTGTACTACTTTATATTAATATCAGATTTCACTTTTTATTGTTTTCATCTATGGCTCCTTGGAGGGTTGGCAATGAGGGGGCGGGAGTTCATTCCAAATTATCTTTATTTTTTCTTGCTCTCTTTCTTGTAAAAATTGCCACTAGATGTCTGATTTATTTATGTTCTTTTTCTTGTTTTTTTGTTTAATCAACTTACTGTGTTCCTGTTGACGTTGTCTTGAATGACCAATTTGCAGCTGTGTACTTTTCTTGTCTTTACTCATTGAGAAAGAAAGAGCACATCTGAAATGCATCATGAAATACAAACAATAAGTCATATCCATCAATTGGAAGTTCTTTCATTGTTTTTGCATTCAGTCAAACTGCATTTTTTTGTCAATAATAAGTTTGTCAGTTTTTGGCACATTTTCTTGTAGTAGTTGTTGTAGTCATCATTTAAACGGTTGCCCATCATAAGATGGTGTTTTAATGTTGGGAACAGGACCAGATTAACCTATACCAGGACCCCTAGGCTATTAGCAATATGGGGGCCACCCATTTTGAACCCCCCCCTCTCCGTGTATAATTTTAAGTAAGTAATGCGATCTGTCAATTGTGTGAATAAAGTGAATTGTCATGTGCTAATGTGTAATATATTCATTCCATTTTTTAAAGAGATATTTGTTAGTGTTATGATATGTGTTTCCGGACACCTGGGCAGAAATGTAAGTGAACCCAGTTACATCCAGAAATGGGTATATTGTCTAAATATTGTCAGTGTTCAAAACAGGAAATGGGAACCGGTGATTGACACCACGTAGGCTAGAGAAACCTATAAAGCGGAGCTGAAAGGCAGAAGACTGCGATCCCTGGAGGCGGACAGAAATCTTGACACTCATAGTAAGAGACAGACATCAGCGGAGCCGTTAAGGCTCAAGACCACTGTCCCTTTTGGTTCTCCTTATCATCTCTCTCCCACTCTTCACTCTCCGGCCGACAAAGATGTATGTTGTGTAATAAAAATATGTCCAGATATTTTTATAAGCAAGTCTTCGAGTTTTCTTTCTATCCAAGTCCAGGACACCCCACTATACAACATTAGGACATTTTTATTAAGTTTTAAGATATTATTAACAATATCTTAACGATTATAGTGAGCACTCAAACTTCACATCAGGGAATGTTCTTATTTTGACAATTTTATTGTTTAATTCATTTTCACTGTAGCAGCAGTGATATATTTCTAAATTGCTATTTATTTTGGGGCCCCTTCAATGTCTTGGGCCCTACGCCGTAGTGTATTTTGCATATAGGCTAATCCGGCTATGGTCCTGTCAAAAATAAAATTAAGAAAAATATGAATATCCCAGAATTTTTCTAGGCCCCTGTTAGCCATGGGCCCCTAGGCTTAAGCCTACTCAGCTTTATAATATGATCCGGCCCTGGTTGGGAACATACTTTTGCCATTGTTGGTAATATCAGGTTTTGTCATTTTTGGCCATCCATACTTCACATTGCTACAATTTGCACTGTTTGTATCAGGCCAAAGTGTATTTTTTGGTCAATATTAATAACTTTGAGAGTTTTTGACACATTTTCTATATGTGACAACTCCTACTGTGACAAAAAGTTGTAATTATTATTAATATTAGCATTAGTCATCAGTTGATGACAATCATTTATGTTACATTTATTGATTAATTGCTCATTCTGTGTTTAAATCATGAACCCATTTTGTAATTAGTTAATTTCATTGTTATATACACATAGAAATTTTAACAATGATAGAGTAAGAAATGTTGTACATCTCTTTCTCTCTGTATATATATATATATATATAGGAATCAATTTTAATGGTTCAT
>VCCN01002810.1:7768406-7778760 GCA_006491835.1 Architeuthis dux | reverse complement strand
AGATGCCTGAGCTGGCTATAGAGTTCTACCAACCCTTTGAACGAGAATCAGGCTGTCTGCAACTTTGATCACAGATTTTCATGATAGTGCGGCTCTCTGCAACTGTAGGTGCAGATTCTCATGACAGTACGACTGTCTGCATCTTTAAGTACAGACCCTGGTAACTCTAACAAAAGCAGATGTGTGCTGACTATATATATATATACTCTAATAATAATAAAATAATGTATTTATAATAAAAAATATATGCAATTTTATTTATACCATATAAAAAATAATGTACACAAATAGGGTATAAATAGAATCACGTATATTTTTAAGACCACTCACTTGATAATCACAGATAAGTATGAAACAAATTTGTTGTGAATAATCCATGAGTATATTATATACTAGCAATATAAAGTTGTCCATTGAAAAAACATGGATAAGTCAGGTAAAGGCCAGTGATCATGAGAGATTGTCCTTCTGCCCTGTAAAAATTTGATAATTTTAGTCTGAAAAAGTTTCTCAGGGTTGGACAACTTTTTACAAACAAAAGAAGAAAAAAGTAAATTCTTTTAGCCTTTAAAGTTATTTTGTTTTGCTCCCAAAAGCTATTTTAATCCAAAATTAACCTGTGCTGGCCTCCAATGATCTTGGGGATGAGCACCACCTATCCTATCATGTTTTTTTCTGCCCAGTTTGAACCCACTTACTAAATTACTTCCAAGAATGTAATTCTTTGGCTGCAAAATGGTCAAAAAAGTTCATTTAATCCAAAACTGACCTGTGACAATTGTACATAAAAGAATGGTCAAAATTTACCACATCAGCTCGATTATTAGTGAGGTAAAAGAAATTTGTACTTCATAAAAAAATCAATATTATGTTATAAATTGCTTTAGTTGTCTAGAAATGACCAGAAAAGAAATCAAATGACATCGAGTGACCTCAAGGATACACCTCTGATTACCTATAACTTTTGCCATGTAAAGATGAACCCCTATGCCAAATTTCTGTATCCTATGTGCATAAGTGTAGCCAACAACTCAGAAAAATGGCCAGAAATGAGCAGAAATTACATACGGTGACCTCGAATGACCTTGGATGGCAAAATCACATTGCCAAATACTTTGGACATGAAAAAATTAACCAAATTTCAATTTCATAGTTGCAGAATTGTGACAACAGCTAGAAATGTCTACAAATGACCTCAGGTGACCTTGACTGACTACAGAGGTAAAATCGCATTGCATATGACCTTTGCCATGTAAAGACTTACCTCTATGCCAAATCTCTGTTCCATAGGAGTCAAAGTATTACCAAAAACCGGGAAAATTGAGTAAAAATGACCAGAAATGGCCTCTAGTGACCTTGAATGATCTCCAAGGCCAACCTCACCTGGCCTATCACCTTCGATTTGAGAGGATGTATGCAAAAATTCATCATGCTTGGTGAGAAATTGTGGCCCACAAGTTTGAAAATTGGCTAGAAATTACCTCTTGTGACCTCAAGTGACCTCTGAGGTCAAAATCACAATGCATATGAGCTTCGCCATTGAAAGATTTACCCCTAGGTCTAATGTCAGTTTCATAGGTGGAAAGTTGTAGCCAAAGCATGGGAAAATTGTTTTAAAATGACCAGAAATGACCTCTGGTAACCTTGAATGACCTCAAAGCTCAACGTCACATAGATTAATATACATGATAAAATGTATGGGTATGGTTAATTTCATTATCCTTGGTGCAAAATGGTTGCCAACAACTCTGAAAATTGGCTAGAAATTACCAGAAATGACCTCTGGTGACCTCGATTGACCTAGATTGACCTCTGTGGTCAACCTCACATAGCCTATGTGGAAAGTTGTCCTCTTCTCAGTCAACATGCAGAATATTAGGTCGATAGGACTTGTAGATTTTGCGGAGAATAGGCACGAACAAATAAACAAACAAACAAATAAACAGAGTGCTCAAATATTAGTATAGATATACAGTGAACAACAAACCTTGATATAACAAATTTCAGCTTTAACGAACTGCGTGGATCCATCCAAACTGACTTAAGATTTACCAAACTAAGTTCGATAAATGTGGTGAACACGTGGGCTATAATAAATTACTCCTCACCGACGAAGGTTGATAAATGAAGTGAACACGTGGACCATATAAATACATACAATTGTTTTTATTTGATACTAGCTGAAAATACCCAGCTATATGGAGCCTACATTAAACATTAAATCATTATTTAACATGAGGTTTTACAGCAGTAAGGCTCTATATAGCAGGGAATAAATGTCCAGAGGTCGAGTATTTTCAGCTACTAGTGTTAATAAAAATTGAAGTAAATTAGGTGTTGTTTTTAAGTAAATAGTAAGCACTTACAGAACGTTCACTTCAGTTTACTGTTTAATTGTTAATTGTTTGTTGAACGCCTTTACTCTTTTGAAAATAAAATTGAGTATTTGCATGTGATTACTCATAACTTTTTTAGTGTTAAGATTGGAGGTTGCTATAAAGATGGAGGCGAAGTTGGTATTGGTAACAAGGAAGGAGAAGTGAGTTAAAGTTTGAAAGTTGAAAGAGAATGTGGATGGTTTCTCTATTTGAAAGTAGCGGTCGAAAATAGTAAGCAGCAATTAACTGTTGTGGCTAGCACTAGCAGTAGCTGTAGTAGTAGTAGTAGCCAGTAATAGTGGCAATGGTCCCGCTGACGAGACAGGAGGAAGAAAGTAGGTCATGTGGTCAGAAATGAGGAAGAAGGAAAATAATCGGCCATATTGGATTTTGGCAGACAAATACAAAACAAAAGAAACGATCATTATAAAAATGTATAAAGAATAAACAAAGGTGTCAGATAGAAATGAAATGTTACATTTAATAAACATGAAATGAAAAGAGGTACAATTAAAAGGAGGTACATATATGTATGCTAATAAATGAAAAAACATACGATAGAGAGTAATGTTAATGAAGTGGTTTCTGCCATTTTCCGATTTATGTACTGAAATAGATTTTAGCTTGACGTAGCATGGATTATAGTCGAACCCGTAAAACCAATGGCCATATTGGACCGTGGTGTAAGGAGATCAATGCAAGGAAATCAGTTTAGGAAAATAGGCAAATGACAGAAAGGAAAAATACTGGTATAGAAAAGGATAGTTTCTAAACAGGAAGAAATTTAAGACATTCAGTCACTACCCTGTGTTAGTAGAAACTAAAAGTAATCGATGGTCATCGTAATCTCGAATAACCTATATTTGAGGTGTTTATTCCTAGTCTGGGTGAAAAGGAATGAAGAGAATAACCAAAGATTTAGAAGCAAGGAATATCAGCATTTAAAGAAATGCCCATATTAAAAAGTGGTGTAGATATGAAGACTAATAGTGAGCCCTAGGCGACTATGATGCTAAGAGAATGGAGAGTTTAATGTGCCAAGAAAGGTGGACACGGGTGAGCGATCTCTGAGCACTAGGCAGAGAACTGGCTAAACGGTGCCTGGAGAATCATAAAGAAGGGGTCTAATATAGCCGTGCTGACGTCATGGAAAAAGGAAGCTAATTCTAGTTTTGTATTTCATATGGTTCAGAGCTGGTTTCATCGTAGTAATAAAGCCAGCTTGATATTTTTATCCTTATTTTGGTATTTTAAGAAAGTGACCGCTAGATTAGTTTAAATAAAATTGTTGGTTTGTGAAAATCTTTTAAAAACCTTACATCTTTTAGACAATCCATTTTTCAGGCATTAAATCTAACAACTGAAGAATGTAATAAACAAATAATTTACCTTCATTTTAATTTCTGATTTAAAAAAAAAGCAACTAAAAATTAAGATGAAGGTTGTTAAAAAGGAGCTAATGTTAAGAGAATTAAGACTAATAGTAAACTATCTAGCTCTTATTATTAATTATATATATCTAACTCCTTTAAAACTGTGAAAACAATAACAATGATAATGGTTAAGCTAATAGTAGTAGCAGCAGTAATAGTAGCCTTAAGGGTCAGTACTGCCGATAGCAAGCTAGGGTGCTGATAAGACTAGAAAAAGAAAGAGGGTAATGTTAACGATGCGCATTAGAGATTTTATAGAACTGTACATAACATTAGTCATTTGCGTGAAGAGGTAAGGTTGAAAATAGAACGAGGGGCAACCGAACTGCTTTTGGATTTACCAAACAATGTTTGTTAAATGCGGCGAACTACCGAACTTACTCTTATTTAACAAAGGAGAGGCAATCATCGGATATAACAAACCTTCGGCTTTTACGACAACCCCTTCCCCCTGTTATAGTAAGAGTTTACTGTATATCATCCTCATCATCATCAGCAGCAGCTGTTATAAGTACACTGATGGACAAATGCCTTTCCATCTCCTTCCATGACGACCTCGATTGTGCCACGTCTTACTGGCAAACTTTTCTATCTCAACCCTCCATCTTATGTCTGGTCATTTCGTACTGCGTTTACTAACCCATGGGCACCAAACGGTTAGTCTTTGGCTCCATCTATTGTCATCTCTTCTTGCTAAGTGACCAGCCCATCTCCATTTTTGTTGCTTAATTATTTGTATAACATCCCTCACTTTAGTCCTCTCTCTGATCCATGTAGATTTCTTTCTATCTCTTAGAGTAATCCTTAGCATTGCTCTTTTCATGGCTTTCTGTGTGATTCTAAGTTGGTTCTCGGTTTGTTTTACAAAAATTTCACAAAACTTAAAACTTGTGTCAGATACATTGATAAATCATATTGTATCCAAAAGGTAGTGCTGCATTTGGCACTAATCTGGCCATGTAGATTCCTGTTGTCATTTTCATGATTGAAATGATGTTCCTAAAAAGGTTATAGTGTCAGCAAAATGAATTGGACTATTTCTCTTGGGTGATTATTATGCACAGAAAATTTTATGATTGTCTAGAGTAGACATTTGTTTTGGAAATTTACTGGTCATGGACTGTCTGGCGTCAAACTGTAACCTCTTGATAGTAGCAAATAAATTTAATGGAGAAAAAATACACCAGGCAATCAAAACAATGTGCATGCAACCAATTATAAGAGGGTGGATCAATAAGTCTGTTGCCTGACACATACTTATTAGCTGAATTTGGATCTGAAATTTTGACTATAACGTTCGATCTATGCGAATAATGGAGGAGTGTTGGGTTAAGTGCATTGACATGGAAGGAAATTAGGTTGAAAAATAAATATTTATTGTGTAAAATAAATGCTTTTTTCATTATTAGGTTACAGACTTATTGATGTCCCTGTGTATATTAAGATATAAAAATGACTGAAAGCTTTGGGCCTTTAGCCAACTCCTTATATTGTTTTAAAATTCTTTTGAATTTTACCTTATTTCTGCACCTGGACAAAAAAAGGTTTGATTCTGATGTTTTTTGCTGTTTATTAAGATTTGCTTTTACAGATACCAGAAAGCCAAACAAAAAAAGTTTTGATTCTGATGTTTTTTGCTGTTTATTAAGATTTGTTTTTACCGATACCACAAAGCCGAACAAAACAAAAGGTTTGATTCTGATGTTTTTTGCTGTTAATTATGATTTGATTTTTACAGATACCACAAAGCCGAACAAAAAAATAATTTGGTTCTGATGTTTTTTGCTATTAATTAGGATTCGATTTTTGCAGATACCAGAGAGCCGAACAAAAAAAGGCAAAACAAGAATCTCCCATTCAAATAGTTCTTCGAACGATTGAACTCCTTCTTGTTGTTTGTGTTGTTAACACAACGTTTCAGCCAATCCATTCTTCAGCCATCCTCAGGTGTAATATCCGGATGTGATGGGGTAAACCTAAGTTTTTAACTTCAAAGGAGGCAACCCTTATAATGTAGGATTCGGGTGTTTCTTTGTCCTTGCCTTACTGGGATTGGGCTCCCATACCTTGTCCCTGTTGAATAGCGGAAGCCACATCGGGTTGAACTCTACACTTGTCTGACTAATACATTCAGTCAACATGTTGATATGTGCTGCCTCTTTGATTTTTCTCTGTTTCCAACAGTGTTCTCTGTCAATAATCTGGACTTCCTCCCATTGTTGAAAGTGATCACCTTTCTCATTCCAGACATGGTCAGCCATTCCAGATTTTTCTATCTCGCCCCTGATTATTTGAGAGGAATAGCAGAAAGAATACAAAAGATCTGCTTTCATCATAACATCAAGGTTGTTCTTGGCTGCTCACACACACTTTGAAACTTATTTGCAATTCGAAACTTACAAATAATTGTATTTATGTTATCCCCTGTAAATGTGGAAAAATCTGCGCTGGGGAAACTCAGGCTTGAGGAGCACAGAAAAGCCATAATCAAGGGCGAGATAGAAAAGAACTATTTGAATGTTAATGACCCTTCTCAAAACTATAGAAAAAAGAATCTCCAAATTATCATCTCTTATTGCTGAACAGTGTGGAGTGGCATAATGGTTACCAACAAGAAAAATGAAAGCTGTGCAAGAAAAAAGGTTTGATTCTGATGTTTTTTACTGGTTATTAAGATTTTTTACAGATACCAGAAGGCTGAACAAAAAAAAGCTTGATTCTGATCTTTTTTGCTGTTTATTGCCAAACACTGTGGAGTGGTGTAACAGTTACCAACAAGAAAAATGAAATTGGCTGACCGAATTTTAGTTTTGGATGTGGCTGTTTATGTTCACTTCATTCTAATGCCCTTGGGAAAGATATGAATCTACTTCTCCCACCATCTTTGGGTAAATAGCAGGGCTGTTGGATCCCTTTAGCCTTGTAAGGCCGTCCATCTAAGAGAAGGTTACACTGACAGAAAAATAACCTGCAGCTTGGCAGTCACCATAGCTAGTCCCAAGCTCAGGTAAAAGAGGCAGGATGTGCATGTGGCTAGCAAATCCACCCTGTAAAAACCTACTTGCAACTGAAACCACAGTGGAATGGTTGTGGTCCTATGCTCCATGAGGAGAATACAGGAATAATTAAAACATTGCAGAACAATAAACTTTAAGGCCAAGCACTAAAATAACAAGAAAAAGAACAGACTCTGTTCAAAACTCGCGGCGTCATTTACACAATTTGTGATAGCATTTGGCAACATTTGTTTCTGTAATAAAACTATTTGTTTCCAATTGATGTAAAGCAAGAGATTTAAAAAAAGACTCTCTGAAAATTGACACTGACTAGTTTTCTCGAGCCTTGCTACATTTTCGATTGTATCCCAGAAGTGTGTATCCATTTGTGTTCCCATAAGTCATAGGCCATAACTCTACGCTTACAATATGAGATGTTAAAAAACGGTTTTAGCTTCTTAAATTACAAAAGCTTTTTATTACGTCACATTTTTTTTGTTTTGAGAATTGTTATTAAAAAAAATTATAGGATGTATGTGACATAAAAAAGAAAGAAAAAAAATCCTCTTTCTTTGCCCACTCTCTCTATCTATCTTTCCTTTCTTATGAACATTATTAACCAATTCAAAAAAGTCTGAACAAAAACCTATTTGGCTTCTATAGAACAGTCGACGTTGCAGTTAAAAATAATCATTAGTAACTTAATTTAGGGAAAACCAAGTTTCTTACAATTGAGAATAGAAAATTTTTATGAAAAGACTTTTAGCAATCTGTAGTAGTAGTCGAGTCTTTATGTTTTTGTACCATAAATATAAGCGGTTGAATTAAGATATGAAACAAAACAAATGCTTAAATTTAAACTTCTGAACTAACTTGCTTTGCAACATTATATATTTTCATTGTTTCTTCTTTTACTGATAGTTTTTTTCTTTCTATTTGTGGAAACCTGCCTGCAGCTACAGAATGGACTGATTTCCTTAGCCTGTTCATAAGAAGCCGCACCAGAATGGGTTACCGTCAGAAGATTCAGAGAATAACTCTTCTTACTGTACTCATGCACTGTGAATACAATTAGTACTTCTGGCATTCTGACTCTACTTTGCACAGTGGTTTTATACACTTAGTGTAGCTACTTGGCTATTTTTGGGTAACCGAAATAGATGTTCAGTAAAACCTCCCACCATCGCCATACTCCATCCCCCTAGTTGTAAATGGAGATCTGAACACACATGTTCTTCTGGTCAAAAAGATAAGTACATTTTAGTGAACTCCAACGAAGATGGTGAGATAGACTGACAAGTGGGAATTAGAAAGATTATCCTTCAAAAGATAAAGCCACTGTATTTTTATTTATCGGTTACTTTATTTCCTTTTACCTCTACTTTTCCTTTGTATCTGTTTCTTTTTTTTCTCTCTCCTTCTTCTTGTCACTCCTCTTCTACTTTTCCCATGCTCATTTTCCTCTCAACTTTTCTTTCTTTTTCTTAATCTTTTCCTTTTTCCTTTTGCTACCTTTTCTGCTTTTTGTTTCTTTTGCTTGTTGATCAGTTTCTCTTCGTAAATGCTTTTTCTTTTATACCTAGCTCTTTAGATGTGTTCACGCATCTCTATAAGACACTTTCTGGTTAGTCGGTCCCTAATATGTTAAATATCAATTTTCTCAGCTGTATCATGTTGGATTGATATGAAACTTGATTCGGACCTTCAGGTGAACCATCCTCATCTTCCTCTTCCACCTGCTACAACTCCCACAACTAGTAATGTTAAATATCAATTTTCTTAGCCGTATCATGTTGATTGATATGAAACTTCGTCCAGACCTTCAATGACATATCCTCATCTTCCTCCTCTTCCTCCTCCTCTTTCTCCACTTCCTGCTACTACTACCACAGCTAATAACACTAAATATCAATTTTCTCAGCTGTATCATGTTGGATTGATATGAAACTTGGTCCAGACCTTCGGGTGAACGATCCACATCTTCCTCTGCCTCTTCCTCCTGCTACTACTACAACAACTAGTAATGCTAAATATCAATTTTCTCAGCCGCATCTTGTTGGATTGACATAAAACTTGGTCCACACTTTCAGGTGAACGATCCTCATCTTCCTCCTCCCCCTCCACCTGCTGCTACTGCCATGGATGGTGGTTGCATCGTTGAACTTATAATTATTGTTATTATTCATTTAGGTTGTCCTTTCATTTTTGTTTTTCTTCTTCTCTAACTTCATTCTCTTTTGGCTGTTGTACAAAAATTCAAAAGTAGATTCATCTACTACTATTGACTGTCAAAAAACATTTTTATTCAATTTTTTACTGTGCAAGATTTTGTGTATCTCATAACTGATTTAAATCTAATAACTAAGGATATCCTATGTTAACACCTCATGTTTGTTAATTTCTGTAGACTCCTTGTGGAGCATAGTGCCAAAAACCACTCTATAATGTTTCTGTAATAAGTAGGTTTTTTACTGGGTGGAGTTCCTAACCCCATTTTCAACCCTCCTCATTTACCCGGGCTTGGGACTAATGGCTAGTGCCAAGCTGTAGTTTATTTTTGTCAAAGTAACCTTCTCTTACATCGACGGCTAAAGAGCTCTAACTTTCCTACTATTTACCCATAGCTGGGGGTGGGAGGAGAAGTGGATTCATGCCTTTCTCAAGGACATTAGTGCAAATTGAACGTAAACAGGCTCGACCAAAACTCAAACTCAGTCTGCCAATTCCATTTTCCGTGCTGGTGATCATTACACCACTCCAAACTTTCACATTAACACTTCATACAAGACATTAATACTGTTACACAGCAGACTTGAAGCTTTATATCCCACTCTGAAACCAGTTGTTACACTGTGCCATCCCATTTGGGGTTTAAATGAACAGTGGGACAGATTAACTAGCTCAAATAATGAAGACTTAGTATAGTGAAAAGAAATATTACAAGGACGCTTCTCCTTCCAATGTTCTCTTCTCTGTCAAAACAGGCCCTTTCTTCCCTGCTTCATCTTATGAAGGAGATGTCAATACTTTGTCATCACTGCTTTTCCAACCACATTTTGGGCACTCCTGTTTCAAACTGACTTCTTTTTGCTCAGTCAGTCTCTAACCTGGTGAAGGACATTCTTCCATCCTTGCTGCCCCTTCTACCAAAACCATGAGCTGATTTAGGGTTGTCTCTGTCTGGACTGCCTTCCCCCATTTAATCAGTTCTGGAATTCTACTTTTGAACCCAAGATAATGTCCATTTACACTAGCATACCATGCCAATAATTGCATGAGAAGATACAAAATGTTAAAGAATTTCCACTGATCTAGCAACTATTAGTTGTTCGTCCTAATCAGTATTATTGGATATTCTATCACAGAAGTCTGCTTACTGTCAAGAGTGCATTAACCCAAGGTTAAAGAGCAAAAAAATAAGTTTCCTTCTTATCTGAGTTCTGATTAACATTCCTTCATATGCACATCTTTATAGTCCGAGGGCCAGCAGCCCCCCCCCTATGAATAGGGTACCAAAATGTTCCTTAGGATATCCTCTTCCAGAAAA
>VCCN01002810.1:7723492-7737229 GCA_006491835.1 Architeuthis dux | reverse complement strand
TCTATCTATCCATCTATCCATCTGCATCTTCCTAGGGCACATATTGGTACACAAGGAGGTAACATTCTATCTGGCTCATAACTTCCTAAAGCATATACAAGGTCTGTCAGTCCACTAGACACACATTCACTCTCGCATGTATAGTTAAAAAACTAACCAATGAGGCTTGATACAGTTTTTTTTATACAAATGGTCAAGGTCACTGTTACATGACATTTCAGTCAGAGCACTCTTAAATGTCTCATTGGGGTGCTGTTTTAAAAGTTTGGTTTATTTATGGACAGACATTGTATATGTCCATATTGGACCTGATTCATATTAGTTAAAACTAGTATGATTCAAGTCTAATATGAACAAATCAAAAAAATATTCTTTAATCATTAAAATCATTTAAAAATTTGCAAAAAAAGTACAGGTTTATTGACAATTTTCATAATGTAATTAAATTATTACATTAAAGTTGTAAATTAAAGTTTGCATTAGTTTAGTTCAATTTATTCCTGTAGAGCCCTTGTGGAGCATATAGATGCTTTTTGGTTTCAGTGGCAAGTAGGTTTTTATGGGTTGAAGCCTCACTCTTTTTCTATCAGAGTAACCCTCTCTTAGATGGACTGCCTTACAGAGCTAAAGGGCTTCAACTGCCTGTTATTTACCCATAGAAGGGGGAAGAAGTGGATTCACTTTTTTATTAAATGCAGTGTGAGAGTATGATTCTACTTTTTATATTCAAAGATATTTTCCTGTCTTTGTCAGAAATGCTTTCTCAGAAAACAATGATATCCTTGATATAATTTTAATGTTTTACCCTGAAAACTGAGATTCAAAATGTCTTTAACAAGTGCAAATCTTATTCATTTGATCAAATTTGAATTGTAGTGGAAGCTTAGAATTGTTTCACTGATGTGGTAATAAACTATACTAGCAAAATTACCCTGGTAAGCCTGATATATTAGGCATATAACTTTGGCAAATGAGTTACCATGGTACCTCTCATCTTTTTTTGCATGCTACGTTTTTTTTCTTCCCACTTTTTTTCATCATGACAACATAACAATCAAAAGTCTGACAACCAAAAACTACTGTCTGCAGAAGTACAATTCACCGCCTTCTAATGATTGCCAACCATTTCAAGAATTTCCTATTTCAATCTTCCGATTCTCTCACCTTCAAACACAAATCCATCTAGCATTTATATAAGTACAGCAAAAAAAATGATAAAACTAAAGCTATCCAATTTATGCATTTCTTCATAATTATACAACAAAAAAATATGCGTTTTGCAACTCATCAAGATTTCGTCAAACTAGAATGCACTCAGAGAGCGTATATCTCCACCAATGCCATTATCACTAAAAACTGAACTATCAGGTTACAGATCCTAGACTATGCCGTGACAAAAGCTTGTAATAGTCATTACTGTGTTGTTACACATGAAAAGTTGGAAAAATCTCGCAATGTTAGCAAAATAAAAAAAGATTTGTGGATCTACCCCAAAATGTTATTAATTATTACTAGGTCCATAACATGTCATTGAAATTCTTTGAGAACTTTTGGATATATTGTGTGGACAAACAAACAAATAAACTTCTGTCCACCTTTGTTTACTGTTCTGATATTTGCAAAGAAAAGAATGCTTCTCTTTTCCACTCATTTACCTGCACCTACTCATCATTTCATTCTATGTTGGTCATTGTCAATGAAGTGATTGTTTGTTCATAACTTCATTCCATGCTCTCATTCCTAAATTAAATAGTTATTATTAATTAGAGAGGCAACTACATTTTATGGTAATTAGACTCCAGTCCACCCACAACAAGTGTATTGTTCATTTTATTATATTTTATATCTAATTCTCATTATTTTATTGAATCACCGTAGCCACAATCAGCGACCTGATCAAACAACAAAAAACATGGTGGCTATGTATTCTTCCTTTTCAATCGTCAGTCTGTCTGTGTCAGGGCTCCTGGTCACATTTTTTGGCATAGAGCTTTGATAATTTACATGTGTACTCCAGTAGCCACTTTCTAAAAACGTTTTTTTCATTTTTTTTAAATTGGTCTTTTTTCACTTGTTTTTAGGGGGGGTGCTTGATTTACACTAATAATCCATCATGAAATGGACACATTTCTTTTGGTGTCGTAGCATTATGATGTTTGTGGAAAAGCTTGGTTGGAATGAGAGAAACAGAGTGAGAGTGAGTAAGTATATGGTTTAATTTTTAATTTTTTTAGCCCCAGGGAGAGGTACCTCAATCCTAGTGGAGAGGAATTGAGTACCATTTTAAAATTCTTTGGTATGACTAGGTGGTAGATTGAACCAGGGACCTACTGAACCGGAGGTGGGCACTCTATAGTTCAATACATCTTGGTATACTTCTTGTTATTGACCATTCATTTGTTCCAGTTGCTTAATGTGCTAAACATAAATGGCTGACTCTGGGATCCAGTGATGGAAATAAGGGGATACGCAGGGGTACAGTGTATACCTACATCTCAATTTCCCAGTTTTTTGTTTGTTCAATGTCTACTAATGGAGACATTACAGTATACCTAGTTCCCAAAACCCAGCCTTACCATATATCTAGTTCCCAAATCCCATTTCCAACACTGCTGGGATCAAAGCTATCCTGTCAGTATTACTCACTAGGCACTTGGTTATTCTTAAGAGTGAAAGATCAAAATTATAATAACTTATTAACAATACTCACATTTCAAGAATTTTAGAAGTACAAAAATGACTGCAAAAAGACAAGTGGATTCTTGCCTTTCCCAAGGACATTAGTGCAAAGTGAATGCAAATTGTTCCAGCCAGAGTTTGAACTAGGTTTGCTGATTCCATTCTATGTGACGTTAACAACCCTCACATTGCTAGATGGAAAGTTAGACCTAATGATTAACAGAACTGTTTAACCAATGTTTCATAAGTGCAAGAGATAAGCTTGGATGTTAGTTAACATTTTTTTAAATGAGAAGGAAATAACTGGATTTGGCAAAGATGGTAAAAGCAAATAATAATGGAAGTCTAGATAGAAGAATGCAAGTCATCTCCTCAAAGTCTTCTGAAGGTTAATGTAATAATGGAACACTGAGTTCTACATCTTCATTCTTTACTCAATACCTAGGGATTTGGCAGAGGTGGTGAAAGGAAGGTATAATAGAAAACTTGAGAATAGAAGTTGTTGTTTATTCCTATAGACTCCTTGTGGAGCATAGGGTTTCACCCACTCTGCTGTGGTTTTAGTAGCAAGTAGGGGGTGGAGTTGCTAGTCCCACACTCAACCCTCCTCCTTTACCTAGGCTTGAGACCAACTATTGCTGACTGCCAACTTGTAGGTTTTTTCTATCAGAGTAACCTTCTCTTAGATAGACTACCTTACAGGGCTAAATGGCTCCAATTGCCCTGCTATTTACCCATACGGGTGGGGGGGGGCAGTGGCATATCTAGGATATGACAGGCATGGCATGTGCCCTGGGCACCACTTGAAAGGGGCACCACTGAGCAGTTTCTATTAAAGTCAGATTGTCCATTCTTGGATAGTGAAAAAAGAATTTCCTTCAAATGTATAATCTGTCTTTGGTTATCAAGGGTGAGAAGCACATATTGTTAAACCACATGTAAATTATTTGGTAAAAATGCATTGCTTGGAGCTACATGACCACATACCTCACAGTACCTTTCTCCTGTGTAAACTAGCGAGGAAGTCTAACATTTTGTGCAAAATCTATGAAATTTAATGTTTTTATTAAAAGTGTGGAAAATCATCCTGGATCCACATCTCATCTTTCACTGGTTATCGAGAATGAATTCATCCACATGATGGCATCTACTAAGAAGCATTCATATAGCCCAGTACTATAGTCCACATGTTTGACTTGACTCCTGATCAGGGACACTGTGAGCAAAATTTCAGAAGTAGTTTGGTACATGGAAGTCGATTTTAAGAGAAAAACATTTTGTATTACAGAGTCCTTCTTTGGTTTTATCCGGATAATCCTGAAGAATGCAGATAGTTTGGTTGAAGACATCTTAAAACAGCTAGATAAGGACAAAATGGAGTTACAAGATTGTCAGTCACAGTGCTATGACGACACTGCTAGCCAAGCAGAATACAATGTTGGTCACATTTTTTTGAACCATTGAAGCTCTCTATGTGTTCTTCTCTTGTTTGACACAGCACTGGAAAAGACTAAAAAAACGCTGTGCAGTCTGAAACCACATTGAAGTGCAAGGACAGAAGCAGTGAAGCCTATCAACAAGTAAATTGAGGATTTACTTGAAGTTCTCCTGGACATGATAGACCATGAAAATGAGACCAGTGAACAAGAAGTGATGCAGGCAGCAGTATAACCGCATGTTGAGTTATAATTTTCTGACTTTGCTAGGATTTTAGAACAAAGATCTCATTTGCATTGACTGTATTCAAAAGAGACTGCAGAATCCTAGCATGAACTTCTATGATGCTGCCCTGGATTTGAAAGCCCTCTAAAATCATTTTGATGATCAAAGAGTAGTGTTGGGCAGTGAGTCACTTGAAGAAGGACTCAGTCTCTGTCAAGAATGCTATATTGAAGTTTGTCAGAGACAGAAGAAACGAATGGCTGAGTTAACCGATGCTGGGTTGACAGTTAAGGAGGAAATAGAAAGAGTTATGAAGGAAATACTCGACTGTCTTCACAGAGAAATGGACAAATGTTTTGCTCATTTTCACTAAACTGGAGTCAAGTTTTGGTTCCTTCTCAATGTTGAGGAACGGTATTACAGTGCCAACAGTAAGTACCTGAAGAAGTGCAAAGATTTGGGCAAATTATATATCTCTGATGTTGATGGACAGCAGCTATATGAATAAATTTTGGATTACAGAATGTGGCTATCAAGACCTGAAGAGCTTCTTGAATTTACTGTTCATTATGGAGATGAAAGCTCTTCCCTAATCTTTGCATTGCTAATTCAGATAATGCTAGCCATCGCAGTTTCCATCGCAAGTTATAAGAGACTAGCATATACCTGTCAAAAAGGATTGGGTTTTTTATGTATGGATCGGCAATAAGGAGCCAAAAGCGATTTTATTAGGTAATTCTTTTTAATGAGTTCAAGTATCCTAATTTTAAGTTTTTTGTAGGTCTCAGCTTAAGAAAAGTCACCACTGACATTTTTTGCTAAAAAAAAGGCCAAAAGCAAAAATAGTGTTCAGCGAATGTTTTGCAGCAAGCTGTTATAGAGACAGCCTGCACCCTTTTCCTCTCTCACCTACATCCCAGTCTCTTGTACTTCCCACTACCCCAACTTTTCACCCTAACAGACTATCATCACCATTTTTGGGGTCTGGGAATACTGAAAAGATTTTTGATATAAATTAATGGTAATTGCTTCTTCACTTTATGCCATTTCAGCTTACAAAAGGTTTTCATAGGAATGGTCAACTTTTGGATAGCAAGGGACACCTGCATATATCTTTAAATATATAAATTTGGTTGTGTGTCTGTCTGTATGTGTGCACACCTCATCAAATAAATATAAAATAAACCCCTATGAACTTTCTCTAGCTCTACTTATTTGCAAAACTACTATATGTATTGATAAAACACAACAATATATAAAAAAAAGTTAGCTAATTTGCATAAATTTAATTTCTAGCAGCTATAATAAATTTTGAAGGAAATATTTTTGTATTATCTCCATACATTCAAATAATATACTTATAATATATTATTTTATAAAGTTAATTTAAAATAATATACTTCTAAAAATTATTATTATGGAAAATATTGAAAGACTTAGTTGGGGAACTAACCACTTCTGCTAAAATTAAGGGAGGTAATCCAAATAGAGACATCCGTAAGGTAATCCAAATATTTGACTATATCTCTACACTGTATTTTATGTGAAATAAACACGTAAACTTGAAATTTGACAACACATTTGACTTGGTGAAACCATCGCTGAAACTCATGTATGGAAGCTTTTGCACACACGCAATATCTTTTTTTTAAATTACAGTTTTTCACAGGAAACATTTGCACATATCTGATATTTTAGGAAAAGATGACAGATTCTCCCAGGATTGCACACATTTAAACCAATCATTAAAACAAAACAGGTCTGGTTCGTCACTCAATAGAAACCGTCATGTGACCAACTTTTCGTTTGTTTTTTAAAAATTCCCCCTCTAAATAGATTTTTAGTGGGCGATCCAATCTTTTAATTGATCACCTCCAACATGGCATACTGCCAAAAGAAGTTGGGCATGTGACGGTTTCTATTTTGTAACTAACCAGACCTGTTGCGTCTTTGCTTTACTCCATTTTAGCTTACAAAAGATTTTTATAGGAACGCTCTACTTTCAGAGAGCGTGGGAAACCTTTATCTTGCCAAAGATTTCTTTGTTCCTAAAGCAGGTGACAAGTGATGAGAAATCTCTTTATTCTGGATCTTTTTACTCTTGCAGTGAATCAGATAGTGATTCAAGACGATTTATATATGGTGATAAAGATAAGGGAACCAATGATTGACCTGGGACAGTTGAAGAGGTATTTCATTGATATGATGTCATACAAAAATATCCTGGTTTTAAGTCGTTAAAGCTTTAATAATTTAATTTAATTAAACAGTGAATCAGATAGTGATGTCATACAAAAAATGCAGTGAATCAGATAGTGATGTCATACAAAAATATCCTAGTTTTAAGTCGTTAAAGCTTTAATAATTTAATTTAATTAAACAGTGAATTAGTGATGTCATACAAAAAATGCAGTGAATCAGATAGTGATGTCATACAAAAATATCCTAGTTTTAAGTCGTTAAAGCTTTAATAATTTAATTTAATTAAACAGTAAATCAGTTAGCAATGACATACAAAAAAACGCAGTGAATCAGATAGTGATGTCATACAAAAATATCCTAGTTTTAAGTTAAAGCTTTAATAATTTAATTTAATTACACAGTGAATTAGATAGTGATGTCATACAAAAATATCCTAGTTTTAAGTCATTAAAGCTTTAATAATTTAATTTAATTACACAGTGAATTAGATAGTGATGTCATACAAAAAACGCAGTAAAGCTTTAATAATTTAATTTAATTATGCAGTGAATCAGATAGTGATTCAAGATGATTTATAGATGGTGATAAAGATAAAGGAAGATGTATTTCCATTGATATGATATCATACAAAAATATCCTAGTATAACATAGTTATATAATTGCCTTGTTGGTTTTTAAATTTGATTTTACATGATGTTGAACATGGAAGTTTAATGTCTGTTGGGGTGAGGGAGTAGCCTTCTCAGCTAGGACGAGGGGGTTTGAAAGTTGGAATGTAATGTTATCACCTCCTTGATGGTTGGCGACAAACGTTCAACGACAGTTGGTTGGTTTTGTCACTCCTCATTATGGACGGTGTCAGTGCGCACAATGTGTCCGAACTTCGGTAAGACGGAGGTTTGTCTCTGAAAAGAATTATGGAACATAACGAATAATTGAGATGGAGACGACTTTACTTGTAAAAGAATATACTCAGTTTATTCGTAATTCTACAGAAATTTTGTCAAACCATAAAATTGAGAGAGAGAGTGGGTGTAGGTGTTTAGATGGCTTTGGAGGTGACCACTCAATCTGAATCTGTGGGACACTCTGTTTTGTCTCCTCTCTGTCAGTCTGATTTATAGTGTGGTTGTTTATAGTTTCTAAAGGTTAAATTAATTCATCTTATTTAGTCTATATATTTTGAAATTGGGCTATTTTCAATTCACCCGTACTCATTTATTAAACAGATTTCTATTTTTAGGTATTTTCTGTTGATGTTTTGACTCCAATTTCCTTTTTTCCTGAGTTATCCTTTGATGTTATCAAAAGTACCTTGTTATTTACCAAAAGTGTCAAATCGATTGTTTTAGTTAGTGTCATCCTGTATATTTTGAACTTCTGATATTTTCTTTTCATTTATTTATCTATCTATCTATTTTCATTTATGCATCCCTTCACTATGGTACAGGAGCCATGTAGTCAATAAAGATAATGGTGCAGTACATGTTATACTCTGTAGATCCACTTAGCCGCTGTCAACTTGCATAACATGGGCGTTAACACAATATAAATGCATACACTTCTTGGGGTCTTCAATTTACTTTTATTTACACTCAGCCGTTCACCTCTACATGCTAGGATGCAAACCGCTAACTGATTTGAACACAGTAAAATATCAGAGAAAAGGGACTCCCGAAACGGGAGAGTTCCACTACTGATCATTAACAAAGAAAGCTAACAGAGTTATCTTTCTTTGTATATGATATATTAACATATTGACAGTACAACTGTTTTATGTAACCCCAACTTAATGTTCCCATATAAAAAGATGATATTATTATTCGCTGGTAACAGGGTTGCTGCTAAGATATATTCCGAATATATCCTTTTGCCCCCCTCTAAGATTATTTCCAGGGCAAAAATATCAGTAGCATATCTTTTTTGACAAAGTAATCTTAATCATCTAACCCAATTCCACACTCATTGTTTTTTAGTAACGTTCTTCAGTTTTTAACATTGCAATGCCAAAATTCCTTTTGGTAATAGCAGCTTACCATACCACCATACCACCATCTGGTTGGCTGGAATTACTCACTTGGATACATCTCACTTAATCTTTGATATGTTTTTCCACCCATTTTCCAATGTAATCAACCGTTGATTCTTTTTCGTTTTCAACATCTTAGCAAGCTGTCTTTTTCAAAGAATGATTACCCTTCAAAATGGAAGTATAAAACTAGATTCTTAGGCTCTGTTCTATGAACTACTGGTTGTAAGGTATAAAATATAATAGGTTGTTACAAATGAAATGTTGCTTTTTTTGAATAGTAAAAACAAAGAACGGTAAATATTTAATCAAAATATTGCCCATTTGAAGCAATAAACAGATAATGAGAGGACAACAATGAGAGACAGATGAGACCTTTTAATTTGTAATAATTGTATATTAGATTTTTACATCATAGAGAACAATGCTAAAAGTAAAATATTTACTAATGTAATTGCATTTTTTTGCAGTAAATAGAGATATAATTTATTATTATTATTGGAGGTTTTTGAGCCCTTAACCACAATGGTATCTACCCAAGAAATTTGACTAATTTTCAAGTGCTATTTCAAATTAAGACATAATGCTGCTCAAGCTGCTGATAATGTCAGCAAAGCATCTGAAGTGAACACTACTTTTGTGTCAACTGTTCAGTGTTGGTTCAATAGGTTTAAACCTGGAAATATGAATACCAATAATAAACCTTGAGGGAGGGCCAAATCTATTCTTAATGATGAAGAATTATTGACAGCAATGGCCAATAACCCACAAACAATGATTTGAGCACTTTCTGGAGACTTAAGGACTTGAACAGTGACCATTGTCATCTCAAGGCAATAGGAAAGATTAAAAAGTTGGAAAAATGGGTCCCACATGAATTCAAATTAAATGCTATATGACAGTTCCCAAGATGCCACATTTTCCGATGATCCTTTAATGATATGTCATCTCTATCAAATTCTTTAGGTTTAGTAGTCACAAATTCAGTAAAAGCACGAATTATGGTTTCCGTATTATTGAAATTGTTTTTATCAATACGAAGTTCAAAATGATGAAAAGATGATAATATGTAGGAGAAATGTCAGGTGAATATGAAGGATGCTACAAGACTTCATATCCTAATCCTCTAAGTCAGTTGAGAGACGTGGCATCTTGGGAACTGTCATATAGCATTTAATTTGAATTCATTTTAGCATTGTTCTCTATGATGTAAAAATCTAATATACAATTATTACAAATTAAAAGGTCTCATCTATCTCTCATTGTTGTCCTCTCATTATCTGGATAATTAGGAACACATGTTCCTACACGCACACACACAACACATCCTAAGGTGGGAGTCAGAGATTTCCAATAAAAATAAGTTATACTAATTTAACAAGCATTGTGGATGGAAATGTAGAGCTTGGAGCTCACTGTTCAGTATCCCCACTACTCAGCTAGTAGAAAGTAACATTCTTGCCATACCAACAAGTAATTTCCAGGTAGATGCTCTTGCAACTTGAGAGCCCAGTTATCAACCTTAAGTATCAATTTTATAAATGTAAGCATTACACTTTGCCATATAATGTTGCACCGCTGTTCTTTTGCTAAGTTTTATGATGTTTCTTTCACTCTGATAAAACACTCTTTGACCAATTACTTTGTTGATAAGATGAAAAATAATGTTTCTTGTGATTAAAAAAAAATATTTCTGCTGGAATTTCAGAGATGAAGAATTATCATTATTATACATTGATTTATTCAAACTGTTTTCCTCATCTTGGTTGTTATAGTCATAATGTTTCGGATGCTGTACCCTTCAGCCTTCTCTAGATGCCTGTCATATTCGGTAACGTTCTCAGAATTTCAAACCGAACCCTTTATTCAATCCATGGGGTAGACTGTTCTCATTCTGCTGTCCTTCATTTCTTCTGGGAAGTTTTCTGATAAAAATTAACTTTCAAAGTGGAAGCGAAGACATATATTAAGGAACATGTTTGTCAAATGTACAGTTATTTTCTCCCTGGGCAATGCATGCTTGACAATGGATAATATTGTCAGCATCTTCGTAACGTATTTAACTCCAACTTTACTGAATACAAGTTATTGTCTTCATTTTTAGGTATTTAAAGAATCCCTGGCAATGTTTCTTTCTGTATTGTCAAATGTTCAGTTATTTCTTCCCCGGGCAACACCAGGATTACCTGCTAGTTATATAAAATACCATCTATCTCTGTAGAGAACACTTGTATTGTTGGTAATAATATGCATTGTCATTGCTAAATCTTCTTGTCCTAATTATTGACCTATTGCGTTCAAAACAACATGGTATAAAATATATTAATTATCTAGAACTAACAGCTTAGGAACAAACCAATGAGGGTAAAAAAACCACTGGGTTTCAGTGATTAGAACCACTTCTTTAACTTTATAAAACTTGATACATCTTACAGAATCCTTCAACTATTCAAAATGAGAATAATGGTAAAGATGGACGAGAAAGTTAAGCACTTAAGGACAGTGGCGTATCAATGGTATGACAGGCATGGCATGTGCCCTGAGCACCACTGAGCACCACTGAGCAGTTTCTATTAAAGCCATTCTCGAATAGTGAAAAAAGAATTTTCTTCAGATGTATGATCTGTCTCTGATTATCAAGGGTGAAAAGCACTAGTATAGCCAGGTTGTTATGCCACATATAAATTATTAGTAGCTAAAAATACATTGCTTTGAGCAACGTGACCACAAAGCTCACTGTAGCACTGCTCAGAGCTGACTGGTAGTAAGACCATTCTCCTGTGCAAACTAGCGAGGAAGTCTAAAACTTTGTGCAAAATCTATGAAGTGTGGAAAGTCGTCCTGGATCCACATCCTATCTTTCACTGGGTGTCCAGAACGAATTCATCCAAATGATGACATCCACTGATCACCAGAGTTTACAGAGAAGCATTTATAAAGCCAAGTACTATGGTCTCATGTTCAATTGGACTCCTGATCAGACAGCAGATGTCAGAAGTAGTGAGATACACTGAAGTTGAGAGTCCATGTAGAGAGTCCTGTAGCTGATGCTAGTGAGGCAAAAAGAATTAAAATCTTACAAACAAATCACGAATGTCCGACTGACTCGATTTACAAACAAATCACAAATATCTTAGAGTTCCCTAATGGGTTTTAAATTGTCACACACTGATTATAATCTCCTAACTCACGGCTCCAATTCCTTCGGACAAAATTTTTATCTTTTTAATGAGTTTGTGTGCGAGGATCTAAATTCCATGAAAAACACAGACTACTTAATCACAAAAATGGTGTCAAACCAGCACTCTATCCGACACTCCCTGCTAGCCAGTTGTTTGACCTATGACACAGAAAAGCATCTCATGTAATTAGAAACACATGCCCCAAACACTTGGCTGGACCTGAAAAGGCACTGTGGATAATTAGGAACAGATGTTCCTACACACCATTGTATGTTTATTTCGCTTGTATTTGCCGTTTTGTTTCAAACGTTATGTATGTTGATTTAATCTACGATAGTGCCACACCTTTAAGCTTCATGCTAGAAGCTACTGTTTCCTTGTCAATTTATTACATTTGTTGATTCTTGCTGTTTGAACCGCACTTGTTTCTCTGTTTAATTTGTGGCTCTACCGCTTGTATGTCGTTTTGCGTTCAAACATTCTGTATGTTGATTTATGCTGTTAAACTGCACTTGTTTCTTTGTTTAATCATCGCTTTCTATCGCTTGTATTGCAATTTTCATGGTGTACTGATACTTCAGAGACAAATAAAGATTGTTTATGTACATCAGTAAGAAGCATTAACTTTTTTAGTGACCGGTGTAGTTAGAAGTCCTTCCTTGCTTTTATCCAGATAAGCCTGAAGAATGCTGAGAGTTTGGTTGAAGATGTCTTAAAACAGCTAGAGAAGGATGAAAGGAGCTATAAAATTGTCAGTCACAGTGCTATGACGATGCTGCTGAAATGGTTTGACCCAGAAGTGGTGTTCATCGTGGAATAAGTGAGAAAAACAACCTGATAGTGTTTGTGAATTGTGACAGTCAGTTACTCAACTTGGTGGATGTACATGTAGCCAAACTGGATACAATGATGGTCATGTTTTTTGGGAACCATTGAAGCTCGCTACATGTTCTTCCAATGGAAAAAGCTCAAAAAGGCAGTGCCAGTGGTTGTTAAGTCACAGTCCTGAATCAGGTGGAGTGCAAGGACAGAAGCAGTGAAGCCCATCAACAAGTATGTTGAGGAGATACTTCAAGTTCAACAGGACATGATAGACCATGAAAACAATACCAGTGAAACAAGAAGTGACGCAAGGCAGCTGTGTAACTGCATGTTGAGTTACGATTTTCTGACTTTGCTAGAATTTTGGAACAAAGATCTCACTGAACTGAAACCATTTTGATAATCAAAGAGAAGTGTTGTTCAGTGAGTCACTTGAGGAAGAATTGAGTCTTTGTCAAGAATGGTATATTGAAATTGAAAGATGTCAGAGACAAAAGAAACTAATGGCTGAGTTAACACTTTGGCTTAACAGTCAAGGAGGTAATAGAAAGAGTCATGAAGAGAACACTCAGGTTTGCTCATTTTCACAACATTGACGCCAAGTTTTGGTTCCGTCTCAATGTTGAGGGACAGTGTTATGGCGGCGACAGTAATGATCTACAAAAGAAGTGTGAAAGTTTAAGCGAGTTATACAGCTCTCATGTTGATGAACTGCAGCTATATGAAGAAATTTTGTATCACAGAATGTTGCTATCAAGTTGGGTTATCAAGACCTGAAGAGCTTCTCGTATTTACTGTTCAGTATGGAGATGAAAGCTCTTCCCTAATCTTTGCAGTGCTAATTCAGATGACGCTAGCCATCACAGTTTCCATCCATTGTGAGAGATTATCCAGCAAGTTAAAACTAATACTTTCGAATTTGAGAGCCTCCATGGGATTAGGCAAACTCTGTGATCTTGCACCATTTTCCATAGATATGCCCCGGCTTAAGACAAATTACCAGATTCTTTTTTCAAGCACTAAACAAGTATATTAATATAGTGTATGGTTGATAAGATCAACATTCTCAAAACCTTACTATGAGAAGAAGGGCACATTAATTACTTTGTTAAAATAAAAAAAATGTTATATATGAATTCAAGATCAGTAAACTAACACAGC
>VCCN01002810.1:7710873-7721264 GCA_006491835.1 Architeuthis dux | reverse complement strand
GTAGGTGGTGTGCCTTTTTGTTGTGTGTGTGTGTGTGTGTGTATATATATATATGGTGACAATCTAATTACCTGCTTGTTTATGAGAGAAAGAGGTTATATATGTTTGTGTGACAGTGGGAAGGAAGGCATCATAACTGTCCGCCTATGCATTCATGTGATTGATTGTATACACAGAGGACGCTGATGGTTATAATCACGGATAATGTTATCAAAATCAGTCCCAAACACTTTATTTAAAGTGATCCTTCGCTTAATGTTATCAGCAATAATTGTTATCTAAAAGACCCTGCCTCAAAGTGATCACAAAAAGTGGCTTCCTATGTACTACCTGTGTTAAAGAAAGAAAGAAAGAAAGAAAGAAAGAAAAGATAGAAATAAAGGTAAAGAGAGGGGGAATAGGAGAGAAATATATAGATCCTGGAGAGTGATGTGAAAGGCATGTTACAGCGACAGTTAAAAGAATCAAGAAGCATTTTGTAAAGACAAAAGATGAGATGCCATCTGCATTTTTGGAATTTCCTCTGGATAAAATAATGCCAAAAGAATAGCAGCAGCAACAAATGCAGCAACATTTAGTAGTAGTTATAGTAGTAGTGGTGGTAGTAGTAGTAGTAATAACAGTAATAAACGCAAAGAAAGAAAGAAAGAATGAATGAAATAAATCAATGAATGAATGAAGTATTCGTGTTTATGTCAGTCAGTAGAAAAATATGAATGCAAAATGAATTTGAGAAGGAACAATTGAATGGTTATTGTCTGCTAATGAAGATGATATGGTGGCGCTCTATGATTAATAATAATAATGATGATGATGATGATGATGATGAAAAGAAGAAGAAGAAGAAAGAACGAATTATTGATGCTTTAGCTTCCCTTGCTATAGTAGTAGTCGTGACTTCCTTTTACCACCTCTCACTTTCTTTTTTGCGCTTCGCATTTAGCCTTTTTGCTGCCTTTAGTTGCTGACAAATCCCAAGAAAAGAATTCATTTGTCATTTCTGGTTTAGTATTCCACAATAAATTATATACACATTAACCTCATTATGAATGAAACATTCTGAATGATGATGGTGGGGTCAGCAAGTGGATTGAGACTAGTGTTAAGACTTGCAGTCACTCGATCCCTAGTAACAACCACCACTACCAGGCGCCTGGTGAACGTGTGTAGTTACAAAGTTTTGAAGCCACAAGTAAGCATCATAAACAATGCTAGTCGCAGTATAGCACTAAAAGTTGAACAGTAGAATGAATTGCGATTAGCAAAAAGAAAGTTAAATTCCAACACTAAACACTAGTTTGACGAAATAAATAAATAAAATTTATTTAATAAATAAAAACAAAAATTACAACAAATAAATGAAAACACGTAACAAATATTAATCTTGAAATTAAATAAATGAATAATTTTGAGTACATAAAGCGAGCTAGTTGTTTTCATAGAAACGAAAGTAAAAGCTCTTATACACATTGTACTACTTACTACCAGACCAGCTGCCAGCTGCTATACTGTAATATCGACCCGTAATGAAAGACTACAACTACTAAGCATAACAGACTGCAACTAACTCTGTACGCTCCTCATTTACACACTCACTGCTACTTAACACCAAAAAGCATTGCCAAGAATAAGGAAGGACCGTTTTTCCTAGTAATACTGTCACAAACACGTATCCATGGAAGATAAAAGAAAGACGAAGGATTTGGCATTTGAGTTTTTTGTTAATGTTAGTGGATGTCACATTTTATTGTTCCAGGATTCGTCATGGACTTCTTTCTGACCATTAATTCTTTCTTAAATCAAACATAGCAGCTCGCAGACGTTGATTTTTTTTTTTCTGGATGAAAAAAAAAATATTGTCAAAACATTTTTGCAACAGTTGGTGAGAATTAATCGTCGTAGTCGTTAATCTTTCTCATTTACATTCATTCACTGAATGATGAAGATTGAAGAAGGAGAGACAAGAAGAGTGAGAGAGAAGTAAGTAAAAAAACATAAAGAAACAGAAGATTGGATGATACCAATGGTATGGATATTATCATGTGTACACATGTTGTGTAAGCGCACCATCAAACTTATCTATTATTCACGCATGGCTGATTCAGTTGGTTGAACTTTGTTGTATATCTATGCCAATTGCAAAAATGAGTGAGTGAAACCCAAAATTACGCAGGTAGCGGGGAAATTAACACCAAACAGTAACACACACACGCGCGCGAACGCACATTGCACGCGCGCACATACACAGGGTACACGAACTTGTATAACTGCAGCAAAAAGAACAAACATTTTAACACTAAAACTGGGAATAGTAGTAGTATCGAATCCACACACACAAAAGTATTAAACGTAAATATTTATGTTTCTGCTATCAATTACAACTTACAACACAGAACACACGTACTATTTTCTCATCAGAAACACACGCACGGGCACACACACAAGATTATTAAACCCACGCAAAGATACCTGCTACCTCAAACAAAACCTTTTAAGTGTACACACAGTAGTTACTAGTTAGTAGTTACAAAAATTAAACATACAAATTATCGAAAATAAAAAAATAGAACTTAGTAAATTTTGTTTATGATTATGTTCTTTTAATTTTAAGTTTTTTGATGACAGTTCTAAAATTAAATTGAAAATTGCGCGCTCATAGATTTTTTAATTAAAAAAAAAATTTTATCCTTATTTATTTTTGCGATGAAAGAAATTTAAGATGAAAGAAAATGCTAGTCGAAGACTGATGATATAGTTTTACCATTTTGTCTACTCGGTGATCACAACTTTCAATCGTGTAGCCCGCTGCGAACCGACATCTGTGATTCTCTGAAATTAATTGAATCTCTACATTAAAATCAATCCTCATCTTTTAAAAAAATCTAATTCCTGAGATCACCCCCACGCTCAGTGTTTCTTCATTGTTCACTTCGCACCAACATTGTATCTTCCTCTATTTGCAAGTTAATTTTTCACTCGTCATCTCTCTCCCTATCTTAATTTTTACATCCTCCTCCTCCTCCTCATCACCTGGTTCCTTTTTTTTTTTTTACCTATACGCACGGTAACAGAGCATTAACGCCACCCTCACTAGCAACAACCACAATAAACATCCCCAGCTGCCAGCAGAACATAACATGGCCAGCTCTAGCTATCAAATTACTTAACACCTTTTTGCACCGGAATGAGAACTTACCTAGCCTTTTCCTTCTATATACCACTTCACTTCTAATGAAGACATGAAAAAGATTTTATTCTGTGACATGACTCAGGGAATTACCGAAGAACACAGCTGTTATCACCAGTTTTGTTAGTAAGTACTAAGTAGTTAGTACCCTTGTTAGTACTTTTTCTCTCATTTTATTTATGCTACGTATTATTGTAATAATCTTGTTAAGTTACAGCTTACAATAATTTTGGACTGTTTTAACCCACTCTTAAAAAACTCAATTACCAATAATTTCACATTTCTCCTGAGAGATGTAACAAAAGCTAGCAACAAGCCCGTTTCTTTTGGAAACAAACAATCACATTTCACTTGAATTTGCTCCTTCAGCAGGGCCTGACTTACTCAGATTTACCATTTTTTAACAAACAAACCAACGGATGCTATGGTGACAGTTGTTTACGTTAAAAACACATTAGAATTTTAAGAAAAGAAATATTAATCACTTACTAAACATACTTACTTGCCAAACTCCTTAGATTGCGTTGCGCGTGTTAGAGTCAAGATGATATGTTGATATTGTCAAGAAATTAAGTTTTGACAAATTGAAATACAACCTGTTAGAGTGTCTTGATCCTCAGGTGTATGATAATTATTAATTAAAAAACAAAATACGTAGGAAAGACAAACCTATTTCTATTTTCAATTTTGATATCTATACTACTACAAATTGTTCATTCAACCAAAGAAGTATTTAAAAAGAAATTGAATTCAGCACACTACAATTTTATTTGCATCCTCACCAACTCAGGAATTATTAACACATATGAACCAAATAGAAATAGCTGTGTACAGTGTGTGTTATAAATAAAATAACCAAAAGTTTGGGTCCACACAGAAATAATCTAAAGTAAACATAGATAGCCATTTTTTTCCATTCTCTCAGAAGCAGAGAAAAAAAACACATGCACTTAGGTTATTTCAGCAGTGTGCTTTTTTTTAAATTTGGAAAAGATTTTGATTAATTTTTTTTTTATCACTGTGATTGAGACTGTTTGAACTGATCATCCCACATATTACTTGTTGCACTCACTCACCACATGTATATTATAAAACACTACACTGGTAATATCTTTTCATAAGTATACGCACAAATAAACATTCTATGAAAAAAAAAGAGATGGTGTGAAGAAGGAAATATAAACATATTTCACGCACCTATGACTCTAATAGCAGCTGGGTACGATTTTTTTACGATACTGCTGCTAACCTGAGGAAGAAAAAGCTATCGACGGCGAGAGAGAGAGAGAGCGAGAGAGAGAGACACACACACACACAAAGAGAGAGAGAGAGAGAAGGTGGGGCGGACAGGAGAAGGCGTTGAAGAACTGTCACCCCCACCGGCAAAACAGATGATCACAACAAGTCGACCCTGTCGCCAGAGAGAGACAGGACGTCAGCCTGCCATCGACTTTCATCTACACTTCGGTGTTAATTTTTCATAACGTTAGGATAACAAAATTAGTTTGGAATTGTTATTTAAAAAAAAAAACTAAACTTCTTTCAGCTCTTCCTTCACCTGGATTATTATTTTTTTTTTTTACCTCACAACAAACTACTGAAAATCCACGTTTTGTTTTTAATTTTTAATATCTCTCATTATTCTCTCTGTGATATTCGAGATTGAGACGTATAACAGACTTTTTTGGGATAAAAATTTAAAAAAAAGAAAAGATTACTATTTTCATATAAAAAGAAGAGGAAACGACAAAGCAAGAAAGGAAGTAACGAACAATACAAAACCAAAGAAAAATTATCGATTCTATAAGAGTTAAAGAAGCATAAAAGTGAACTCGCAATTATCGTTTCCTTGGGGGAAAAAATGAACAGTTAGATTGATTCGTGTGTGAGAAAATAAGAGAAATTGTGACACTTCTGTCTACCTACACAACAACCACAAAAAACAGCATTTTGAATAGTAACCCAGTAAGTTTGGTAATGCACGTATAATAAAAATAATATGACATCTTTTAAAGATGTGATTGTGAGAAGACACGTGTTTCTTTCAATTTCAATTGGGCTTTATTTACATTAGGTGTGCAGGAAATATAAATTATGTGTAGAAAATTGTAGAAAACAAGTTTGCATAAAAACTTGGAAAAATAGATTTCAGTTATTGAAATATTTGTGGATATTAATTAGTAATAATTATTTTACAATACATACACAAATAATGCACGGAATCTTTTGCCAATCTACGAGTTCTGTTAGTGTTAATTCAACAAAAATTAAAAAATAATCCGTAATTATTATTTGTTGTATATTATTCTGCATCTTACTTAAACTGCAATTTATTTTCCAGGCAATTGCAAAAAACGGAAATTGAAAACTCTTTCAAATTGGAGAACTCTGATAAACGGATTATCATGAGTGGAAATAAGGATAAAAATATTTACCACAAGAAAAAAAAGTTATTGGATTTGATCAGCTGGTTTAAACCAGGTTTAAGAAGAGAGAGTGTCAGTGAGTCAACGTGTCCGAATTAAATAATTTGCAGAATTATTAATTAAAACCTGAAAAACTAGCATATATGTTTAAATTTAAATGATTTAAAATAACATCCAGCTTGCTTGACAGTTGTTGTCAGATAGTTGACTTGTCTAGGTAAATTTTGGTTTGATTCTAAACTGAGCACCAAGTTACTATACTAGGGTAGCCCTGATGGGTCCGCTGGTCTTCTTTCTCGGAAGACGACAACAACAACGTAAATCTAAAATTGGAAATTGAAAACACGGAAGAAAAAACAAAACATCCCCAAAACGTTACATGCCTAGCACAAACCAATAATCATTTAATCAACGATGTCGTTGCCCCCTTTATGCAAGAATAACACGTTGCTGGTCAACTGCACGAACGCCAGCGATATGAATACCACAACCCCCAATCCGGAAGAAGACTGGGAATGCCATGATCACCAGTGGAATGTATTCTTGTCGTCCAGTTTGATTACCTTTACGACCGGACTTGTGATCATTATAATATGCCGGATTGGAAGTATGATTTGTTGTCGCCAATCTAATACTCCTACCGTGGTTAATGCAAAAAACTGTCCACCCGGTACTGCTCAAGCGGCCGAAGCTGCTGGACAAAAGCCTTTCCTCAGAACATCCGATCCCGAAATTGGATGGATGACTGAGGCTAAAGATTGGGCAGGAGAACTCATATCAGGACAGACAACAACAGGACGAATTTTGGTAAGTACACTGATTTCTTTTGTCAATATCTTAGTGATCGGACTGTCAATCTAGAGGAGAAGGAAAACAAGTCTCTAGAATTCAGATTGGTTAAATTCTTCATAAAATATAATTCTTTCTTTTGGGTTCTCGGTTTAGCAAACCAGAGTTTTTTTTAATGAAAATGTATTATTTTCCCTGTATCTGCTTTGAATGAATCTGGCCTTCAATTCTTCCGCAAATCTTTCATTTTTGACTCTAAAGTGAGTGTTCGATTTATAATGTATGTATAATGCAAAACAGGACCCTTACTTTGTGTCCATCTTTATGACACTGGATGTTCGATTTACAATATAAAAATATTAAAGAAAAACTTTTGGTTCTCTATTTTTACATAAAGGATTTCGCATGTCTTCAAGTTTTTGTAATCAAAGCTTTTGAAAAATTAACACAAAAGAAAGGGTCTTCATTGTTCCTTTCCAGAAAACAATGAATAGTCTGCTATTTGGTTTTGTAAGACTTGGCTCTTTGATTACTTACATTCCAAAGCAGCCATTCTCAACCTTTTTTTAGCCATGGTCCTCTTAAGAGCTCTTCTCAGGTTCCAGGGAATCCTTTCAAACAGGGATACAACATGAACAGATATGGCCCCTTCAAATGTGCCAGGCAGGGGCCTAGCTGAAGGAGGGGATGGCCCCGAAGATTTATGAATTGTAGTTCACCTATTGCATTTCTACTAACATTATCCAATAGCAAATCTCACTAAATGGAGGGGGCCCCTCGAGGAGCCAAGCCACAAAGCCCCCTGCCCGGGTCCTCAAATCTCTAATACGCCACTGCTTTTGAAAGGACTGTCTACTCAACAAGCTCACGGACCCCAGGCTTTTAAATGGTCTGTCCACGGATCCCCAGTGAATCTATGCGGACCCTGAGGTTGGGAAACTACTGTACTAAATGTTGGAAGGAGGGGCCCCTCACGGACTCAAAGCTAACTAAAATCTCTGGCTATGGTGGGCAAAACAGTATAAAACTTTGGGCAAATCAAGCCCTTTGTCCACTTAACCAAAGAGGTTCCATACGCCTATGCCCAAGACGGCCATATGGACCCCCCGTTGAGAATGACTGTTTCATAGTATCGTTTGAATGTCGAACGAACAACTATTTCCAGTGGAAAATACGCAACTATCTCAAAGTCGAGGGGCTGTATTTCATTTTATGTTTCTTTGAAAATCTGATTCCCCCAAAAAAGCATTAACAGAGTTACAACTCGGTGATGTGAAATTACTAGCATTTTTTCTATCCGCAAACTTTGACAAATAATAGAACATTGTTATTCTTTTTCACTGATCAATAAAATATAAAGATAATTTTTCAAGTTTTGGCAGCTTTCGCAAAATAACTTACCGTATTTGCTGGCATAAAAGACGCACATTTAGATTAAAAAATAACTATGCAAATATTAAACTGGGTCCAATGTGCTGCTATGACTAAGGGGTGGTCTACCAAAGCATGAAATGGACAGATAAGAGAGTGGATGAGTTGCAGTTAGTGGTAGTCCCCCAAAATACACTTGTTAACCATGCATCTTATAGTAGGTATGAACAAAATGAATAAAACTGAAAAAAAATTTAAAGCGTGTAAGCAACATCTGATTTGAAAAAATGTATGGTCGAAAATGCAGTACACATATTTGAGTGGAAAAAATAAACAAGATTAAAATGCAAGACAGCTGTGCCATGCAAAAAAGTGCATGTTATCGCCGGCAGCTCCCATAATTTGAAAAAGCAGTCAATTTACATAAACAAAAAACTAAATATTTTTTCATCATTTTACTATATTTAATTATTCATCCTTATTATAATATTTTTATATAAGTTTCAGTTGAATCAAGACATAGAAAGAATAAAAAATATGCATATAAAAAATTTATAAGATATCGGAATAAATCGATAAAAATAATTAAAAATATTTAAAAAAGATAATATTGAGTGAAAAAATGTTTTTTTCACAGATCAAAAGCCTGAATGATAATTAATCGAATAAAACTAAAAAAATTCTGAAAAGAAAATTATTTTACATATTTTCCTGTTTTTTTAATCCCAAAGTAAGATCTCTGTTCCAGCAGTTCCTGGATATTATTCTAAAAAAGGTAAACATAATTAGTATCTGCAGGGATATATCTGTAAAATGTGTAAAAATCAATGAAAGCATCTTTATATAAAATAGATAAATCATCAAACTAATAAAAGGTGGGATAGGAATCATATAAAAAAAATTGTTCTTCTCCGAAATTTGGAATGGAAAATTATTTTTTTGTAAATGCGACCTTTAATAAATAAGTATTGAAAAAAATTTTTAAATCGAATGATATGCTGATTTTTGCCAGACTTTTAAAAATTTCCCACGTGTTAATTTCATGCTGAAATTTTCATCCATTTTGTTCATACCTAATAAAGTATAAAGATAATTTTTCAAGTTTTGGCAGCTTTCACAGAATAACATACCGCATTTGCCGGCATAAAAGATGCACATTTAGATTAAAAAATAACTATGCAAATATTAAACTGGGTCCAATGTGCTGTTATGACTAAGGGGTGGTCTACCGAAGCATGAAATGGACAGCTAAGAGATTGGATAAGTTGCAGTTAGCGGTAGTCCCCCAAAATACACTTGTTAACCAGGCATCTTATAGACAGGCGAATATGGTAATTATTTTTCTTATGTTGTAATTTTAAACTTGGATTTATTCTTTGATACTGTTTGTTTTCTGTTTTGCTTAGCATGTGCAAGGTTATGACAATAAAAACTTGGGATCTCAATAGAGTGCTTCAAATGGTGTTTATGCAAACTACTTTCTTTATCAGAATAGTTATCAAATAGTTGAAATAAGCTTTGCATGTGTTCGACTAAATAGTGAAGGCAGGCAGCAAGGAGAAAAGCTTGGATTGTCAGGCATAAATAAGTTCAATGTGTTTGTTGTTAGTACATGCGTGAGTTCTCAGATATACACTGTAAGTGCGGATCTACCTGAGAAATATCAGCCTTTTGATAAAATGTCCGAAAATGCTTGTAGCTTCTGTACTATAAAATAAATCATCCAAATATAAATTTGGCTGATCATTTCTGACCAGATGGACACAGGTGCGAGGCCCTTGGCATTGCTCTGGGTAGTTTGGACCAGTGGGATCAGGGTTCACCCTGTGACCAAGTCAAGTCTCGCAACAATAGTCGGGAGGGCTAAAGAGAATTTTTGAGGAAGTTCCTTCCCCATACGTTTGCTTGTGAGGTGCCGCACGTTAAACCGACTTTGTGTCACATCCCGTTCTTGTAGGGTTCAGGACCACTGAGCGAGAGGGTAAAGAGAGAGTAAAGAAAGAAACAAAGAGTAAAGAGAGTAAATAAAGAAATAAAGAAAGAGAAATAAAGAAAAAGAGAAAGACCATTCAACATGATGCAGACAATTTTCTAAATAGTAAATATATACTGTTAATTCATATTATCTTTATTGTTTTCCAAATTTGTATCCGACGGAAGGCTCAATAAAGATAAAAATTGAAGAGATTTTTGCTGTTCTTGTGATGTCAAATGCTTTGACTTTTAGGTGAGATGCTTGGAGAGGAGAATCTAAATGATAAGAGCAAACATTCTTCACTCAAAAAGGTGCTAAGAAATAAATGAACTAAGTAAAATAAAAACTAATAAAACTGCCCTCTTTCGAATTGCCACATCTAGTGATGTAGAGGAATATCAATCTGGTCAAATATCCGGGGCCAGATTCAGAAAAAATTATCACTGCCACCATGTGAATCCAGCACCGGATATCTGATCGGATTGATATTCCTCTACGTCACTAATCACATCACAGAGAACATAGTTGCATCGAATAGCAAGCTACTCCGAGTATAGGTAATTCTTAAATGAGGAAAGCAGAAGACCGGGAACAGTATATCTAATAATTTTAGGATGCCTCACCCTGGAGGTAATGGTTAGCA
>VCCN01002810.1:7674224-7691973 GCA_006491835.1 Architeuthis dux | reverse complement strand
TCAATTTCATCTGAGGTTTTATTAAAAAGTGACTGAACTTGTATAAATTCTTTCTTATATTATTAGCAAAACGATACATTTTTGGAATCTTCAGAGCATGGCATTTGCACAGACATCTGCATGGCCACCATTTTGGATTTTCAAAATGGTTGCCGTAAAATACATAATTTGCACTATCTCGGCTTCTAGTCATTGGCGAATGAGTCAAAATTCGGGCAAAACATGTTAAATTTCGGGCAAATCAAGCCTTTTGGCCATCTTAATGGAAGAGTTCCCATACGCCTATACTTCTAGTCAATCTAGAAACGTAATTAAGTATGCCAATAAAGGCCTCAAAATAGTGCTCAGGATTATAGAAAAGCAACAAAGAAAGGTATTTTAAAACCGTTATCTTCACATTTGTGATATACCTTTATTATGTAATACATTTTGAAAGTCCTTTGAAGTTATAGGTACAGACTGATATAGCAAGAAAGCAGCCTTGTTAGTTATCAGGTTGAACTATAAGTTCTATAAACAGGATCTACTAGGTCTATATTGTTCAGGAATATGCTTTTACAGATCTTCATCACTGTCCTGAATGTTGTTTTCGGATTTACAGTCTGCATCATTTGTGTCTCTTGCATGAACACCTCTGGGTTGTGTAATGGGCTTTACACTGACACCGACAAATTCTACAATGGTCTGTTGGGCAGATAGAACCTTTGTGGTGATAAGTAGTATCTCACCATGTTTATTCTGATAATAGTTTGTTTGAGTGGGTCGAAAAGACGTTGCCACATATGGCTTGGCACAACACCCTACTCTGTACGTACAGGAGGCAACTTGCTGCTTTCTGCTAGATGTTTGCAAAATACTTGTTATATGGATGCCCTTTGGGCAGTACATCAAGCATACAATGTTGGCCAATGCATCCTTCACATCCTGGGTTAGGTCGCTCTGTCTGTTTTATCAATGCTGAGATGATGTTTCTGTCAACTTTCATGTACTGTTGAAACCACTTGGTTTTGCCTACTCCAGAGAATCTTCTAACATTATCTGCTCCAGTGAGTGTCAGATGATGTTTGTGTACCACAACATGCATATTGGGTATGCTCAGAAAGTTGAATGTTTGACTGGTCCGAGCAGGAAAATGGCGAAAGTTTAAATGTTATTATTCCAGGATCTACTTCTTGTACCGTTTCCAAACTTTGTAATTTGTTTGACAGGAGCATTTAGTTTCAGAAAATATAATAATTTTGATGTTATAAGTTTTATACTTTTTAGTCGGGCTGAAATACTGACCACCGGTCAAACTAGATTATTACCTAGGAACAATGTTTCAGGCAAATCCCAAACGTGTGGTGAAACAGCCTCGATCACTTGATATGGAATAACCCAAAAGTGAAGCAAGTGTTAGGATTAGGAGTCTAATGATGCCACCAGTGGTCTTTTGACCCAGAAAACATAGGATTAGCCTATTTAATTATGTTTCTGTGTTGACTAGAGAAGCCAAGATAGTGCAAATTATGTATTTTATGGCAGCCATTTTGAAAATCCAAAATAGCGGCCATGCAGGTATCTATGGAACTGCCAACATTTTCTTTTTGATTCCCCATGCTCTGAAGTTTCCAAAACTGTATAGGTTTGCTAATCTGCAAAAGCTTTGAACGAAAATACATAGTCAACCTGACTAATAGTGCAAAATATGTATTTTACAGTGACCATTTTGAAAATCCAAAAATGGTGGCCTGTGCAAATTTTTGGATTCTCCATGCTCTGAAGATTCCAAAAATGTATAGCTTTCTTAATCTACTAAAACTTTGAATGAAACCCAATTTTTTAACACAGTGAACCAGACTATTACTTTCATTATGAATTACGGACAGAGAAACAAAAAGAAAAAAAGAGAAAGTTAATCACAAGCCCTCAGATAACAGTTGGGTATTTGTTTTGTATTAAACATATAACTAGTACAAAGTTATAGTATTTTAGAATAATTAATGACTGAGAAATTGGTTGGTAGTGACAATAATGTACGTGAAAAAGATTATCAAGAAAAATACAAATATTGAGTTCTTGATAAAATAATTTTGAACTGGCATAGTACCAGTAAAAAATGACAGGATTATTTATGTATGGATAAATTATACAAATATATATTTTAGTATAAATGTATTTTATGCAAACAAAAAACGCATACCTCGAACAAAATTTATTTTTCTGTCGATTTTCTGCAAATCTTCATATTTTCTGTTTTTGCATTTTAAAACAATAAGGCAACAGAATTGGATACAAACTGAATTTCTTTTTTAATATGAGAAAAAAATCAGTTTTATTGATGAAAAAAAACCAGATTTAGTGGAATTATTTTCTGTGCTACTACTGAGACCTCATCATCAGTAATAATAGTGATGTAGATGTGAACACACAGACACAGTATAGCCTTGCTTTATCCCCTTCCTCTCTCTCTCTCTCTCTCTCTCTCTCTCTCTGTTTGCTTTAACCAACAAACAAACTAAAAAAAATGATGTTGGCTTCTATATTCTGAGATTTCTAAGTGGCCATTGTGTAACTGTTTTGATTGTTATTTCTGATCTACTGACATTTAATGAACTATTGCCATTTTTCCAGAAATACCACTGGTGCTTAATCGTATGGATTGCATTAAGACTAACGGTGAACTGTGGCCTTCTGATATGCAAAAATATGGAAATCATAACATAATTACATTATACCTGCTGCAATAATAATAAAAACAGGTCTGGTTAGTCACTCAATAGAAACCGTCAAGTGACCAACGTCTTGGCAGCATGCCATGTTGGGAGTGATCAATTAAAGAAAATTGGAAAAAGGGGTGATCAATGAATAAGTTACTTCTCTCGCCTTTTGTAGGATCACTTATTACTAAAAAAGTCTGAATTTTCAAAAAACAAGCGTGAATGCTGCCGGACACAAACTAAGGGACCAATTTAACATAAACTTACATTGCAAATTGAACTCTCAGTAAAAACCTATTTAGAGGGAATTTAAAAAAAAACAAGACATAATAAAGAGTAAATATTTAAATTTTCAGTCCTCTAGCTCCATTGATGATGATTGCTGCTTCTTGTCAGAAGATGGCCATCTCTTCAAGTGATTGCTTCTCGGCCATGTGCACGCAAATGACTCTTCAACCCAGCTTCAGTCTTGCAGTATCGCTCACAGATGTGACACCTGAACTTCCCAGCCTTTGATCCAATTGGCAGAGCAGTTATCATTGCAACTTGTTGAGCATTCTTGTGTATCTTGGCGTGGCGGGTCAGTTCTCCAGCCGATTTGCAAACTAATCCACATATTGAGCAAGTATGAGTATTAGGTTGAGGAGGCGAGATATCTTTGTAAGCATCTTGATTTTGACTCTGATCACGTGCTTTAAGGTGATTGACGTAACCAGCTCCATTGGTACATACATACATAGCCAGCCAGCCAGACATACTTAAAAACTGAAGAAACCTATGTTGACAGTTTTGGTTGATGATTTCTAACAACAACAGGGGAAGTGATTATTATTGTTATGGGGGGTGATTCTAGTATATTTCTCTGTCAAGAATCATTTATCTTCTCTTTGAGCTTGTTATAGATAATAAGTATTGAACAGATTTTATGATTTCTTGCACAATATTCTAAGGAGGGAATAATTTAGGTAAAGATCTACATCCGGTAAGTAACAGTCCCGTTTAGCATACAGTTACATTTGTAAATTGAACACCCTTGTAAAACCTAAAAAAACAACTTCTAGGAAGATTGTTAGGGTCTAATGGATTAAAAGCACAAACATGGTTAACGGATGTAGATCTTTACCCTATTTAAGCAAATTCATTTTAGCAAATATTTTTATTTGTTGATCTAACAATATAGTATTTTCTTTACAACTGCTTTTTCTTTCATTCAAATTCTGTATACTTTTGCAATGTCCTTGTTTTGGATAAAGTTATTGATCCATGATTAAAGTAAGTTAAATCAGCTATTAGGTAATAAATAGCTTTGCAATTTGGCAGGATTCAGTCTTATGCTGTATAATCTAAACTTTATTATTAGAAACTATCAACATAGGTTTCTTCTATTTTTAAGTTGGTCTGGCTGGCAATGCAGCTAGAGGGCTGAATTTTTAAACATTTACTCCTTATTATGTCTAGAAAAAAAAGCTTTTTTTTTGTTTTTCACCCCCCTCCCCCAGTAGGCTTTTAGTGGGGTGTTCAATTTACAATGTAAGTTTATGCTAAATTGGTCCCTTAGTTTGTGTCCTTGAGTTTTCATGCTTGATTTTTGAAAATTCAGACTTTTTAGTGATCCTACAAAAGGCGAGAGAAGTAAGTTATTCATTAATCACCCCTTTTCCCAATTTTCTTTTTATTGATCACCCCCAACACGGCATGCTGCAAAGAGATGTTGGTCACATGACAGTTTCTAATCAGTGTCTAACCAGTTCCTAATCAGTGTCTAACCAGTTCTAATGTAATTTGAAGATTTGAGAAATTTAAATCTTTGCTGGAAGATTTATTTGAATGTCTACTGCTTGTTTTTTGTCTTGGATGTGTAGTTCTCGAGTACAAACATACATACATTACAACATTAGATATAATGATGAGTTTCTCAAAAGTCATATATATATATTAGGTTGTTACATGTTAAAAATTAGTTTTTTGAATAGTAAGATGAAGGATGATATAAACAACATAAATGCTAAATATTTAAGGAAAATAAGACCCGTTTGAAGCAAATAACCCTTTTCCAAAATTCATCTATTGATAATATGTCATCTCTTTTAAATACTTTAGATTTAGTGGTCACAAATTCAGTAAAAGTATGAATTATGGCTTTCCTGTTGTTGAACCTTTTATTACTGATATGAAGTTCAAAATGCTTGAAAAGATGATAGTCTGTAGGAGAAATAGCAAGTGAATATGGATGATGCTGTAAAACTTCATATCTGAATTCTCTAAGCTTAGACACAGTCAGCTGAGAAGCGTGTAGTCAACACTATCATGGAGCATTTCATTCAGTTCATGTGGGATCCATTTTCCAACTTTTTTTTTGTTTCTTATTTCCTTGAGATGAGATGACATGATATGGTTGCTGTTGAAATCATGAAGTCTCCAGAAAAAGCTC
Organism: Architeuthis dux; assembly: GCA_006491835.1. NCBI lineage: Eukaryota > Metazoa > Mollusca > Cephalopoda > Oegopsida > Architeuthidae > Architeuthis > Architeuthis dux. Next base: position 7,686,843 of record VCCN01002810.1, on the reverse strand, counting down.
AAACCATTGTTCATGGGTCATTGGACGCTGCCTCCCTCAAGGTTTATTAATGGTATCCATATTTCCAGACCTAACCTATTGAACCAATGCAGGACAGTTGACACTGTAGTAGTGTTCACTCCAAATGCTTTGTTGATGTTATCAGCAGTTTGAGCAGCATTATGTCTTAATTTCGAAAGTGTACTTGAAAATTAGTCTAACATCTTGGTTAGATACCGTTAAGGGTTCAAAAACATCCATTAACTCATAAACGAAAATTTAAATAGTAATATCAAGGAGAATAACTACTGATCAAAGTTAGCTCCGTTTCACCTTCAGATAAATTTTAAAATTTATTTTTTATACTATCTGTCATAATAATTTTAATTTATTTCTGTCACAGAAGTGTTCCACTGTCAATTAGGAGCAGTATCAAGCGGTTCATGAAATTGAGAGTTAATAACGAATTATATCTTTATTTACATTGAATCTGAAAAAAAGGCATTTACATTAGTAAATTTTCAGTTTCATAGAATAATTCTCTATGATAAAAAAAAAATGACATTTCTGCCTTATATATATAAATTAGTTTTAATCAGTACTTTTAATGTATCTGATAATAAAGGATGTATAGTTCAATTTTCTATATGCATGTAATTTGTGACCATGCATCAATTAGACCTCATGTAGAATACTGTACTCAGGCTTGGGCGCCAGCAGTTGGGCATGGGAACTGGAATTTAATCTTAAAACTAGAGGGCATACAACGAAAAGTAACCAAACTAATTAAGGAAATAAAATATCTTGGTTATAAAGAAAGATTGGAGTCCTTGGGTTTAACAACTTTGCTAGAGAGAAGAATGAGGGGGGATTTAATTGAGACTTTCAAAAGAATTAATGGAATTTCTAAATATGGTACACCATTCTTTAAAATCTCTACTTGAACCAGAAATCTATTGACAAGACAGATTGCAAAAACTAAACAATTGAAAAAATATATTTTTGGAATAAGTTGCCTAGTCATGTTAAAAATAGCACTAGTGTACAAAGTTTTAAAAATGATTTAGATAATTTAAAAAATTATGGGGGGAAAAAAATGAGATTACAAGGACATTTTTGGAATCTGTCAGAGGAGATTTTTAAGACAGTTTGATCTGTGAATTGTGCTAAATTGTAGATGTTTGTATTTATGTACATTTGAATATGTTTTTTTTTTATGAATTATGTTTTTGTTTGCATTCAGCTGAAGGCAACAAGTTTTATAGTCTAAAGTCTATTGTTGATTCAAGTTACATCAAAGCTGCACAACTGGTTCTCAAGATATTCAAAATGGCTGGGTACTTTACAGACGGACCTTGTATTTTTAGTTATGTACATTATTATTTAATTGATTGAGATTAGGTGTAGTTGCAAATGCCATACATAACAAAGAAGCTAATCGACATATTGAACAGGTGCAAAATGTTATGCAACATGATCAAAAGAAGCCCTAATGGAAATTTTATTACAATGCCAAATAGCACAGTAAATCAACTTTTGGTTTTCTTTATGTTATTATTTATGTTATATTTTGTCTGAATAGATGTGATGGATCAGTGCATACTATATAGTTTAAAAGCTTTGTTCATTGCTGTGGGGTGAATGTCAGCAATTCTAACTAAGTACCTCCTCTTAACCCACCAGTCACTGATGAAATCAGGATATTGCTCTGATAAGTTGGTTCAACTTGAATCACTGATATCTGTAGAGGAATGTTTTTATTTTTTAGGTTTTTATTCTAATAAACATCTGACTCAAAGAAAGTTCTTAGCAGATTAATGTGTGTAAAAGAAGGTTTTGGGCGTTATTGTTTTCACTTTTCTCCTCCCTAGTAGTTGCAGGTGCGGCAAGCTAACTTGTGGAGTAAATACTTAATATAAGGGTAGGGAAAAAAGAAATGAAATGAACAAGAGATCTCACTTATAGTAACAAGAACAGGTACATTTTATATACACAATTTATATGGATTTGAAATAGGAATTTATATGCACTCAGGATATGTCATAACAAGCCATATGATTAAAAATGTATTAAAGTTGGTAGTGATGTACATGTATGTATGTTTGAGAGAAAAATTCCTTCGAAATCTGTAATAGAAAAAGTTTGTTGAATTAACTTACTGGATATATCTTTCAAGTTCATTCAGAAGTTAAATATTTGAGGCACATGAAATGTTCATTTGTGAATGTAACAAAAGTGGATGTGTATAATAATGTCCTTGTATATGTGGAAGAAAGTCATAACAGCTTCAGCAAGCCTAAAGTGCATTGCAATGGAAATGTACAAAATGTAGTTTTGAGGAGCTTAGTGACATCTAAATCAGGCCTTTCCAAAGTGGGGGTCATGGGTGCAGTTGAGAAGATATATTTAAATACAAATCTTTTTCATATTTTAGCTTTAGGCTCATGATTTGTTGGTGCTAATTGCTAATTACGCCCAGACAAAATAAATGTCTGGGTACTATCCTATTTAGTGGGTTAGGACAAAATTGAAAAAAATCCCTTATGAAAAACTGATGAAGGCTGCAACAAATTTCTTTTAACAAAAGGGGGTCGCAATTTGAAAGGTTTGGGAAGACTGGGTCTAAATGACCAAAAGCATATTGACTAACCAAGCTTTGTAAGCATTATTTAAAGCCTAGAGGTGGCTTCAGGGAACGATCCCTTTATTTTGATTGGTTGAAAAATATTATTTAAATTTTGTCTGATTGGTTGTGATATTTTATTTTTGGCGGAGACTCTTTATGTCATTCTAGGTCTCAAAGTGGTGGAGTTCACTTCAGATTCTATAGATCCTTTAAAGAAAACTGTAGACAGAAAAGTAGCTGAATAGTTTCTAATACGATGTGTGAATAAGGTAGGTACTCCAGTTCATTTGGGGAAACAAGTTGAAGGGATGCAAGGAGAGAGGTATTCATAATTTTGCATTGATGCTATGAGGCTGAAAATTACATGTTACGATTGATGTTTGTCTGCAGTTTCAATGGTTGAAATAAACAATTCTTTTGTTTTACATAATAATTTTTCTACAGCAAGAATTCTCAGCTGCTTAATGTTATCTTTGAAATTGTTGTTTATTCTTGTAAACTCCTTGTGGGGCATAGGGCCGCAACCACACCAAGCTAGCATACTAGGTTCCGGGCAATTCCTCTCATGTCAGTCTGGCTGCCTGTGCCTTATTCTGGGCTGATCTTCTCCAGGTCCACCTCCCAACGCTTCTCTTGTGGATTTGAGTCCGCTACTTGATTCTAATGTTCCAAATCCCTATTCTGGTTTTTGCCTTTGTTGTTAAAAGGTTGTTTGGCAGGCAAACAGCTTTCCTTAAGGTTTCACCAGCATGCACCATGAGCCCTTCTGAAGAATCTTCCATACCAGGCTTTCAGAGGGGTGATTGCTGGGGCAATCGTTGGGGTGATGCTGCTGCAGTTTTAGTAGCAAGTAGGTTTTATGGGGTGGAGTTGCTAGCCCCACATACAACCCTCCTCCTTTAACTGGGCTTAGGACCAAGTTGACCAAAAAGGAACATTTTGGTTGCTTGGGTCTAGATATTGTAAGTATGGTAATATGCAGCTAGGAAACTATATTTGCATCAAAATAACATTTGTTGTTGGAGAAAGCTGAGACTGCTTAACCCAAAGCTATTTTCTTGATAACCTCTTGGAGCCTTAAACCTAATGTCACTTGTCTGCATCTTCCACTGAACTGATGACTTTTTGCACTACTTATAGTGTAATCAGGACAGTGGAATGAGAAAAATCTACCTCTATGGATTGAATAAAGAGTTTGGTTTGAAATTCCCAGATGTTTACCAACTATGACAGACACGTAAAGAAGACTGGAGGGTACAATGGCCAAAACGTTGTGACTATAACAACCAAGACTTATTTCCTTGTTTTAATATAATCTTTTGTACCACTGATTAAGTTGCTTTAGAAATTACATTCATCACTTTCACTTAGGTTTAGAGATACTACTATTTTACTCATGCTGTCAAAAAATGACAGCAATATTTATATAATTTTTCAATTGAATTGTACTTAAAAATATCAAAAACATTATGTTGCTCTGCATTTTCTTGTTTATGTTCAACCAAAATGAACCTGGATCTTTTAGGCTTTTGCAAAAAAAAATAAGGGAGATTACTCTACAATTAGTATTTAATAGTTGTTTCTCTTTACTAATGTTACAGACAAAAATATATACATACACATGGTATGTTATATAAGTAGATAGCTGACCAGGTTTGAATTGTTATTTTGGAATTATGTTTGATGCCAAAAGCCTGCTGTTTCTGAGTTAACAGCTAGCTTATTTGCAGGCCTGAGAAGGATTTGCATTAAATTTCTTATAACAAATCACATGGTTTTCAGATTTTTTTTTTAAAAAGCAAATCTGAATGGAGATCATTGGCTTTTCATAATGCTTTGACTTGTTGTACTTCGCAAGTTTCACAAACCGTCTCTTTGATGTCTCTAAGCAGTATTTTATATGATCACCTGGGGACCTCATGCAAATATTGTAGCCACAAAGACAATATAATCCACACCAATGTGGTCTGCAAGCCTTTCAAAGTACACTTGTGCTTGATTAAAGACAGAAACTGTTTGGAAGCATACCACACCCCTGTAGAATAGCATGTTTTTGGCCTGCTCAATAAAATTTTCAAATCAATCCGAAGGTGTTATATTTTTGGTCAATATCAATCTTTTGGTATCTATTCATTATATTGAATGTTATTCTTTAATTCTATGTTTTATTTAACTTTCTACTAATTTTTAATTTTTTTATATTTTCCATTTTTGGTCACTTTTTGGAGCGAGGCACCATATCTGATCACTTCATCTGAGGGGGTTTCAATTCAGAAAACTTGCAACTGAAAATATCTTGTAATTAGGTCTAGTTTAACATACAAAAAGGTTGTTTTGATATCTAAAATATTTTTAGGGTGCCCTATAAAGGGTTAAAGTGTATTTGGTTTTACATACTTCAAGTTTTTTGTCCATTGATATCTAACAAAGAGCATTGAAAAGTTTAAATCACCATATTTAATGGCATATAAGATCCCCGGGATATTAAGAAAAAATGCCTTTCCCTGAATTCTCATTTATCACCCAGTTTTTCCTCAAGTTTTGACCAATGTGAGGCTAGACCATGTTCAGTTTTTCTTTAAGAAGGCCAACTAAACCCACCTTTTCAGAACACATTGCCACTGATATGAGTTTTAATAAATCCAATCCTGTATGTTCAATGCATGTTTCCAGTTCTCAAAATATATCTTGCCCCATCACTGTTCCCTTTAAAAGTAATACATTTAATAATTCTTCATTGACATTAAAGTTTTTATCAACTCCTTGAATAAAAACAGCACAGTAAGCAGTATTTGTAACAACTGTACTATCAACAAGTGCAATGGAAAATGTCTCAAAATCTTTAGCAGTGGTAGCCAGTTGCTGGTATGAATTGCTTGCTAAATCAGTGATACAGCTGGCAACAGTATTTGGTGATAAGATAATATTCTCAGAGGATTTCACAGGCTTTTAAAAGACAGTCTTTGATAAGATTACCTTCAACTACTTTGAACGGTTGTGACAAGTTTTCCGATCATTTTACTGAGAGCAAAATTCTTTCTTACTGCATTTTCACTTGTTTTGTTTGGAAATAAAGTTTTGTTGCTTCGAAAAAGCTCTCTTAAGCTGCTCAACCTTTTCTTCTCAGATATTTCCAGTGAATCTTTTATATTGTTCTCTGTGTGTCATTTTATAATGTCTCTGGATGTTGTACTCTTTTCGTACAGCAATAGTATGCAGGCATATCAAGCATTGTACTTTATCTTTTACCTCCGTTACAAAATACAAATATTCCCACTTTTCTTTAAAACCTTGGTTCTCTTCCTCAATTCTCCTTTTCCTTGACATTGTCGATGTTTTTTGTTTCAATAACATGGTTGATTTTGTGGTTGACCAAAAGGCACATCCTTCTTCCTCAAAATTTCTGGAGTTACCAGTCATCTTTCAGACCTTTTTCTCACACGATTTTCTGTTGTGTGTGTTAGTTGTCTGTCATCTCAGATACACCCCCCAGTCCAACGTAATCATAGACGCACGTGCCAGTATTTCATATTATACAAACTTTGCACTAACATTAATATTATGTATCCAAAAATGTTTACTTTTCCCAAAATGAGTTTAGTCAAATTTATTCCTTTTTACCTCATGAAACTAACAACCTTTCTCATTTGCATTTCGTCTTTTTGATCTTCAGCTGAAAACAACTGGATGAGGGTTGCTAATACAGGGGTTACAAAATGTTTTTCGTATGTACCTGTTAGAAAGGCTTCTCAAATAAGTGGTTCTTCCACGGGCCATATATAAGTAGTCCACAGATCACATGCTGCCCGCAGGCTGCGTGTTTCAGACCCAATGATGGTTACATTTACCTTTTCAGACATTTTAGGGGAAAAAGAAGTGGTCTTATAAGCGGTCAAATACAGTAATGAAACAAAGGTTCCAGTTAAAAAAAATAGTGGTTTCTTGCAGTATATTTGTGTAATGTGAAGTGTAAAAAATATGTGTCCATCTAATGGTTATACCCAGGAGATATATGATGCATTTGTAACTGACAGAATTAAAAATGTTTGGTATATTTTTTAGCATTGACTTTTAAAAATCTTTTTACTTTTTTTACTCAGACTTATTTATTTTGGAAATGCTGGTGGATAGTGAATATATTCACAGGATTTACAGCTTAATTATTATAAAGTTTATTGCATTTTTAATCAAATAATGTTACAAAGCAGTGAAATCTTTTTATATGCAAAGAATGTAAGAAAACACAATGTCACACTATTACTGTTTTAGATACAGCAGTTGTGAGCAAAAACCTTGCTATTTGGGAATTTTTACAGAGGTGCTTCAGAATGAATTAAAGAATTGATAAAAATATGTAACTCCAGGTAAAATGCATTAAAAGACAGTTCATTAAATATAGGTATAACTAATAGAGTAATTTTGGGATTCTTCATAATTGAAAATATGATCCAACTAACTTTAAATTTGCCATTGTAAATTGTGCTGATTCATTTAGATCTTACTCTGTATTTTTCTTTTTTCTTAGCTTTTAGATAATTTAAATTAAGCTGGTAAGTTCAATGGGTGTTTGCAAGAAAGGGACTCTCCAAAGCTAACTATAATAAAGAGCTTATACTATGTTAAAACTTAAAACCTTATAGCTTATGAACTGCAGTTTTACATAAAGTCTGGGATCAGAATGTACAATCTGATTCATCCAGCTTTTATTGTTGATTATACCTTCAAGTGGCAGCAGACCTTTTAAGCCTGCTCGACCATAGGAGAAGCGAACTGTAACGGAAAATGTACAACCTAAGCACCTTACTACCATTGTCTCACTTGCTGGCCCATTTCTCATGCAAGTAAACCCTTGATTTAATGGGTGAGCTTAGTAACCCGCATGCTGAACCCCACCTGGAAAGATTTAATTTGCACAGGCCTGAGGGCTGTCCACAGACCCAAATACCAGAACTCCTACCAGTTGTCAGACCTTCTTCTTATAATCTATGAAAGAGCTTGCTTGTCTTGTGTGGGCCATTAGCGCATCTAAAACAGATGTGGAATTCCCTCCTAATTCAAGCCATGATTGGGTTTTTTTTTCAAATTTTTCTTTGTACCTGAATAATTAACTATTTTCTATTTGTCCTTTCTTTGATTATTTAGATACACGGACACACACGAACCACATGGTATACTTTGACCAATGAGCAAGCATAAAATACCCTGAAAGTTTCAATGCGCTTGTATCTTCAGTTGACTGTTACACATCGCTTGAAGTAGACATGTTTTTATGTGTTGCAAAAATGGTCAGTTCAAAAATCAAGCAACATATCAATTTGAAATATTTGGTGAAATCGAATGAACAGCTGCTGAATCTTACTGAAGTTTATGGGGAAGAATACATGTCATGTCCACATGTAACTGAGTGGCCTAAGAGATTGATTTGTTGTACAATCTTTGAACTGATTATTTTTTACGACACATCAGAAAAAGGTGTCTACTTCAAGCGATGTGTAACAGTGAACTGAAGACATGAGCAGATTGAAACTTTCAGGGGTTGTTTATGCTTTCCCATTGGTCAAAGTATATCACATTGTTTGTACATGCTGTGGGTCGAATTGGATACATTGATTCTTCAGGCATTACTGAAAAGAATTAAACAGGTCATGTCCAAAAGAATTCAAATTGATGGGATAATTAAAATCTTTGTAATTGAAATCAATAAGTTAATTAAAAGTTTAAAACATGGCTTGGATATAATGGCTTAGTTACAGGGTTGCCAATTTAGATATTTTTTTATTTTAATTTTCAAATTTGCAAGTCCAGTGTGGCCAATTTCAATGTTTCTTTTTGTTTTAAAACATTTTTTCGTTGTGAATTTGGGATTGATTTCTATATTCAAAAAATTGAAAAAAAATATCTAAGTTGGCAAACCTGCAAGCCTTGAATAAGCTTTTTAAAATTTTATTTTATTACAATATCTCTCTGTATATTAGCAGATGTTAAATGACTAAACAAGCCCTTTTGCAATTTATTTTATGGGTATTTGTCAGTGGTTAAAATAACTGATTTGTCTGAAGTTCCGGTTTTATTTTCAATTAGAAGGGTTATTAGCATGCATAAAAATGAAAGAAAAACTGATATAATTTAGCAGCTAACCATATATTCATGAATTCTTTAATTATATGGTATAAATAACAACTTCAAATCTGAGATCATGATTCAAAGAGTTGAAACAAAAGATATTTGCATTTACCAACTTGATATGTTGATTCTACCCGCACATTGATGAAGTTATTGACCTTGAATTTTCTCAATTCAAGCCATCTGCTTTTAAAACCTTTTTAAAGGTTATTTTTTTTTTTATATTACTTAAGTTAATCTGATAAAAATGAATACCACTTATTGATTAAAATAATTACCATCAAAGATGATAATTTCCTTTTGAAAATAAAATGTTGATCATCTTTATTTGAATTTTAAAATCTCTCCTCAAGACCTGTTATAAATAGGGACAATCTTTTCCCTCCCTCCTTCCCTTTCTTCCTTTTTTTTTCTTCAATTGCCTTTCATAAAATCTAGATTCTTGATGCTATTTAGTAATGAGCTGATTACTACTGAATGGGGAATGCCCCGACTAGAATAGGGGTAGCCCTCCTTGTCCTAGATGTTCACTAGGCAAGATTATTTGATTTGCCCTTTATTGAATGTCACTTTTGTATCTGATGGACGCCAGCATTTTCACAATAATAATGATGGTGCATTACTCAAGGTCATATATGAAAACACCAGAAGAGGAAGGCAGATTTGCCTACACAATTTCCTTAGCATCTTTTGGAATTCTTAAAATATGGCTTCATATAGATAAATGTTAGAAATTTAAATCAGCAGTATTTCATTTAATAAAATTACATTTTATCTCTACCAACTCTACCAACGAAACTCTCATGGTAGGCAGGAGTTTTTTAATCGTACACATTGTTGGTCTCTCTACCCTCATGTTCGTATTTAGGCACAAATATAATGTGGTTCTCTAATGCCGACGGTATGAAATCAAATGATGGATAATTTTATATCCAACAGAATATGATAATTATAATCTTTATATAAATCTTTATAATTATAATATTCTGTCGGATATAAAATTATCCATCATTTGATTTCATACTGTCGGCATAGAGAACCACATTATATTCGTGCCTAAATATGAATGTGAGGGTAGAGAGACCAGCAATGTGTATGATCTTTTTAAAAAACCAAAAAAAATCCTGCCTACCATAAGAGTTTCGTTAGCTCAGTTGGTAGTGCAGAACCTGTGTATACGGTTGCTTCCAAGGTCCATGTGGGTTCGATCCCCGCATGGTGCTCATCTCTTTATTTACTTACACAATTTAGGTCGCTCGTTTAGCAGTTGTTCACACCGGCGCCGGGCAAATATAGGTTCTCAACTAATAAATGTCTTTATAATTAATAATATATGTTGGATATAAAATTATCCATCATTTGATTTCATATATATATGTATATATATATATATAATATTGGATGTATGATACACTTATGCATCAATATCCTCGTAGACCTTAGTTATGATCCGAAGAGAGCTCAATACAAAGGTAGAGCGAATATTTGTGGGAATCAATTTTAATGGTTCATTACAAGTGGTACTGCTAGTTTCACATATAGATTTTCATATATATATATAAAAATCTCTTTCTCGTGTGTATTGGTCAGAGATAATTCATTGAACAGAATAGTTCACATTTAGGCTGCAACTTGAATAGTTTTATAGCTCAGTGCATTCACATTCAGTTAAGTGTCATATTCATTTTTAAGAGCAGTTTAATATCTTGAATTTTTAATAGTTTAAGTTATTCTGATTTATGAATATTTAAAAATTGTTAGCAATGGTATATTATTAACTCTTAATTTCATGAATTGCTTGAAACCGCTCTTAAATGACAGTGGAACTCTTTTGTTAATAGTAAAAAAAGAATTACTATAGCTCTTCAGTGAATAGAATAGAAAAAAACATGTATGTAAAAGTAATAATTCATACATAATTTTAAAGTATTTTTTGCAATAAATCTTTCTTTAATAGAAATACTTTTTGGTTCTGTTTTTTTTGCATTCGTTTCAGAATGTATGTGTTGTATTTTTCTTTTTCTATAATTTACAGTTTTCTTTGGTTGTCAACTGATATTAATGACGTTTGTGTTTATGATGAATGTTATTATTTACAAGATTTCTTCTTTCTTTTTTTTGTATATGGGTGGTTGGAGCTTTATATAGATCCATTTAAATATCTTCTTACTCTTACAATGTCAACTGCACTAGAGTCACAATTTACCCTACACCCTTGCTTACAACATGCTTACAACATGCTTTCAACATAGCAAAGAGATGATGTTTGATGCAATGTCAATGTCATTGGAAATAGTCCAACAGTTAGGTTGTTGTGACACTGTAAACTAAAAGATAGTTTTGTTTATTTGATAGGTTAGATAGGGAGCATATACTTTCTCATCCTGAAATAAATGAACCTGTTTGAGTAATAATTTTAAAATACGTTTTCTAAGACATTAATAAAAAAAACATGGGCATTTATTCTTTCCTTTTTTCAAAGCAATTTTGACTTCAAGCTAATTCATCAAATATTATTTATTTTTTGTTAGCAAAAACTAGCATCGACTAGACAATAGGTAATGAACTAATGGAATACAACTGCATGGCCATACATATACGGTAGAAGTAGATTGAATATCAGAAAATTCTTTATTAGCAATAGAGTGGTGGGACTTTGGAATAGATTACCAGAATATGTAGTGCTATCAATAGCTGCAAATGATTTTAAGAAGAATTTTGATGTTTATTACATCACCACAAAGGTTTAAGGCCCTAGATATTGTGTAAATATGATTATGATGTGTGCTTGTATATACAAATTGTATACTTTAAATTGTAAATTAAATAAAATGTTCTTAAATGTTCACTATTTTGGTGTCTCCAATTTCTTTTTTTCCCCTCCTTCTCCAACCTTTTGGGATTTAAGAATTTACTTTCAGGTAAAATAAGTATTGCATATTCAGGTGATCTCTGTTGTCAGTCTTGAAACATTTCTGCATATGTATGCAGCATATGCATTGGAAGAAATACTGAATGTGCCTTTATATAACGTTTTGTGCCTTTATATAACGTTTTGTGCCTTTCCCGACCATAACATTTCATTTTGTATAAGACAAAACACTTACACATGTTTTTGTGTTATTTCTCGTACAACACTAGTTGGAAAACCTAAAGCCCTTGCTGCTGACACAACTGTCCTCTTCACTATACAATGGTTGAGCCTGTGAGTGATTACACCTGACAAGCAGAATACAGTGTCTAGATTCACTGGATAATGTAATGTGTGGAAGGATGAGGCTTTGTGATGTTACATAGCTACATATGTGGACATTGATGTCTGTTTGTTTGTTAGCAGCCATGTGTATTGTGCATTCAAGCTGTAAATTAGGAAGTTTGTTGCTCTAAAAATGGTAATCTGATAGTCTCCAGTGACTGATATGCGTTATTCTCAAAGCCGGTAGAGCTGCTAATCAGTCTCTATACTTAAACAATGGCAGCACCAATGTTTGGGACATACTTCTTTTCTCTCTCTTTGTCTGGTCTCAATATCCCCTTTCAGAAATGCTTGGGTGAGTTGTTTCGAGGATCTACACATGAATCCTTACTAAGTAAGATTTTTACCAGGTACTATGACTGAAGAAAATACAGGAATAACCTTGAATAGTTAGGTTTCTGATGTAGTACAGTTAAGGTATTGCTGTACCAATTAATGTAACCAAGTATGAGCTGAAAAAAAACCACATTAAATTATAATAAGACTCAAACAGTGTGGTTTTGAACAGTACGGACAAATTTGGAATGATTTAACCGCACTAATCAAGGAATACCTGTACTGCAAATCTTTACTTTATTTGGTAGTTGATGAATTATCCACATATATAAAATGCAATATGTATCTCTCTCTCTCTC
>VCCN01002810.1:7653922-7674101 GCA_006491835.1 Architeuthis dux | reverse complement strand
AAATAATCCTGTCATTTTTGACAGGTACTATGCTAGTACATAACAGTACTATGGGACACTTGACCACTGACAATCCATTTTTTTCTGGTTTTCAATGCACAGCATTCAGATTGAGTATTGATAATTGCTAAAACAAATTTTAGGTAAAAGAAAATGTAAAATTTGGTGTTTCATAAGAACCCAGACCAAGGAAGGAACATTATGTGGGATTCCAGATAGGCAAGTTGACACACAGTCACATGGCTGCACCAGGATGTTCATTAGATGTCACTTAGTACACTTCATGAGTTAAAATCAAGAATAAAATATAATATTATATAAGGGACTGTGCAGATCAATTAAATTGTATGTGACACCGGTGTCACAGTGGGTTCTTATGGGTTAATCATCAAATGTTTTTCTCTTCAGGAAGAAATAACTGAAGTGGAGCAGGGGAATGGTGGGATCTTACCAAGTATGATTTTCACCTGAAAAGGTGGATGAAGAGATGGCAACTCTTTACTTTTATTAGTATGATCATTATAAAGACAATTATTAATTAATTAATAATCAATTGGGAACCCATATCAGCCCGGCATCAGTGTGAGCGATTTCTAAACGGGCAGCCTAGATTGTATAAATGAATAAAGAAACAAACGCTGTGTGGGGATCGAACCCATACCCACCTTGGAAGCAACCTATATGCGTTCCTGCTCTATACCACTGAGTTAACGGCACAATCATGGCAAGGCAGTAGTTCGCTCGCCTCCTTATTCTAACCAATCGTATCATTAGGCACATGATATGAAGTGGCCCCCTGTGTCGACAGTATGTAATCAATTCAAAAAATGATATATGAGGTCTGTCCATAAAGAAACCAAGCTATTAAAACAGCATGCCAATGAGATGTTTTAGAGTGCTCTGACTGAAATGTTATGTAGCAGTGAACTTGACCGTTTGTATAAAAAAACTGCATCAAGCCTCGTTGGTTGGTTTTTGAACTACACGTGCGAGAATGAACATGTGTCTAGTGCGCTTGGCGTTTTTTCCCCCAAGCTGGACAATGAAGAATTTTGCATCATCAATAATTTATCTTTTAAAATCATGTTTCACAAACTTTTACAGATTCCTACATCTTCGTAAAATTTCAGTTAGGCAACGAATTCCATGAATCACAGCATGCACTTTTTCAATGTGATCTTCCTCTGTCAACGAAGAAGGTCGTCCAGATTTAGCATTCTCTTTGGTGGATGTGCTTCTGATTCGAAATGCTGGCATTGCGTATGGCTCCGACAATCCTCCCCATAGGCCTGTTGCAACATTAGAAAAGTCTCCCAAAAGTTTATCCCAATTTGAAACAGAATTTCACACAAACACGTCACTCTTCTAAAACCTTCATTGTACAACTTGGGGGGAAGAAATGCCAAGTATACTAGACACACGTTCACTCTCGTACTTGTAGCTCAAAAACCAACTGACGTGGCTTGATGCAGTTTTTTACACATTACATTTCAGTCAGAGCAAGCTAAAACGTCTGTTTTAAATGTTCAGTTTCTTTATGAACAGACCTTGTATATAATAGCCAGTTAATCATATATCATCAATGATGTTTCCTGCGGTTATTCAGTGTTTTGGGACTTTAAACAATCAGACACTCTAACCCAGGTGACCCAGATTGTTTTACACTCTATGATCATTGAGTAAGCAACATGGATCAGAAATAAAGAGTTTGCCTTATTGATTTGGCCACAGCAGGTGGAATTTAAATTCATTCATATAGTAACATTCTTCTATATCCTATTTCTTCCATGCCATATTGTTTGTTTACACCTAGTAGTACTAGTAATAGTATAAATAATAGTCTCAAGTTGTCTGAATTTCTTAAATGAAGCATTTTTATTATTATTTATTGCTGTTGCTTTTTAACACAACACTTGGAACATTCTACAACCATTAAGTAAGCAACATCGATTAGAAAATAAGATGAAAGAAAAACTTTATGTATATTTTTTTTTATTATTTATGATACTTTTTTTTATTCACTATTTTTTTTTACTAAGAATAATTTATACACTTCATTCATAGGTTATGTACAAGAGTTCAGATTACTGTCTAGTATAGATTACCTTGTCTGGGGTTAGGATAGGCCCATGAAAAAAAAGTAACCTTTGGCCTGTAGGAGGCAAATTTTCAAGATTTCTTTTTGGGGGTATAGCTTCTAAGATGGAAATAATTTTAGGTACACTAGTTTATTGTAATCTTTATGGTATGTTTATATTATTTCACTATTTGTTCAGTTTTCTGTTGGCTTTATTGATACTCAGTGTAATATTATTTTAGTTCTGTTGCTTGAGAATACCAGTAATGCCAAATTTAAGGGATGTGGTTTCTAACCATTGACTTATTGGTGACTAATTGTGAATAGTAAGCACATTAATAAAAACAACATCCGTGGGGTTTAGCCTACCTTTGGAAATCTCTTATAAGTGTAGATGATAAATCTCAACTAATTGAAAAATCTGCTTATCTTTATTATGTACCAGAAAAGTCCATCATGCAGATTATCTCTTTCTAAGAGGTTATTATTACCTGTTATAGTACCAATGGAAATATTTCTGAAATTGTTCTTTCTGGTTGTTTTTTAATATTGATTATGTAATTATTATAAGTAGTACTAATAGAATCGCTATTTTTCCTGGTGTATAACTTGAAATTCTGCTTGTGATGTAGTTATTGATATTTCTATATTGATATGTTAATTTTGTATTTGATATACGTATATTATATAAAAGTATGATTAAAATGCATAAGCATGAAGAGATAACATTCTACCATTGTCATTTCCACAATGCAAATGGCTTTTAAAAGTTACTTTATTTAACCTTTATGCTTGTTTTAAAATAGCCTTTGGTTTTCAGAGAACTATTTATAACCTTATTTTTAATCTAGTCTCAATTTTGATTCACTAGGCTCATTGTATTTAAATAAATACATTTTACACTGACATTTCATTTAGCCATTTAGTTTAATATTGCTTCTGTTTTCTCTCCTCCTGCCTTTGTTTTGACAATGAAGTTGAAAACGTGTAACATCTGGTTCTGTTAAGCTTGATCTGGACAAGAATCGATGGTTAGAATGGCAAGTACAGAGATTGTTAATAGGTTTTTGACTGTGAAAATGGTACCTTGAATCAACAGTTCACATGTAGGTCAACCTGCTGCTGTGAGAGTGAGTGTCAGTGAGGCTGGTCGATATCCCCCTCATAAATAACATCTTTCTCTACTGGAATGAGCTATGAGGGGATAGTTACATCCCCTTCCCTATACTTTCTATTGGTTTATGTGCGAGTGTGTGTGTGGTTTTTTATTTTTTTTATTTTTACATAAGTAAAATATTAAGTTATTATCTTGTTCAGTATATTTGAAAAAGATATTTACTTTTTTTGAATTGTGTATGCATTTGGTTGCATCTATATATCCCCTGACAACGTATCTTATTTGATTCAGTGATGAGTGCTAATCGATCCAAAAATACAGGGACATGCAAGGTCCAATGACAGTGAAGTGTCATTAACCAAACATTGGGGAGAGAGAAATGTAGATGCCACTTGCATACCTTTTGTATATTCGCTTCACAAAGACCTTTCTCATCTGAGAGAAAACAATTACGATAAGTCCATCTTTTGTCAGTTAAAATTGAGTAGGTTTATTTCCAATTGTAATTAATTATGCAGAAAAACAGGCTTGTGGAATTCATTGCAGAATGCTGCTTCCTTTCGAGTTGGGCGAAACTCAAAAACTTGGAGAATCTTAACACCCTACATGTCGATACCAAAAGTCTAGCATCTTTTAAGAGAACTACTATATTGACTCATAATCCTAGTCTTTCTCTCTGTGTTGGTGTTAAAATAAAAATTCCAATGGATTATATTCAGTTGATGTATTGCCTTGTGTAAAACATTGAAACACAGAGTTTAAAAGCATTAAATACCTTCTGAACCATTTGTTCAATCAAGCTGAAATATTCAGGGTTGAATTTTTTCTAGAAAAGGTATCAGCTACTGAAAAGGTATCAGCTTCATCAAAATCTAAGATGGTGCCCATGGGGACTTATGAAATATTAGGTGATTTGATATGGAATGATCCATTTACAAGCCTTATGAAAATGGGTTCCACATGAACTGACAAAAAGGAACATCAATAAGAATTTGAACACAGAAAATAGTCATTTTTGGACAACATAATCACTGGTAATGAAAAATAGTAATTACAATCCAAACAGACAAAACAGCCTTCAACATCTGAACCTAAATGGAATCTACTTGTGGTTGCCGGAGTTCTTCTCTGTGTTTGTTGGGATTCAAAGCAAATACTTTATTATTACAAATAGCTGGAATCTGGAAAAACTATTATTGTGTAATGCTACAGTGAGCAATTGGCTTAATTGAATGTCACATTGGAAGACTTTTATCTGGGCAAGGAAGTTGACCAGTGATTTTTCTGTATACCAGCACCCATCCTCATGTTGCAATGTAGCAAACTATTATGGAGCTAGAATGGGATGTTCTTCCACATGCGGTGCATTCTCCAGACCTGTTACCTTCAGACTATGACCTTTTCTGGTCAGCCACTTCAACGAGCTCAAGATATTGAAAGAATTCATCGAATTAAAACTGGAATCGTTCTTATGATGAAATACAAAATTTATGTGAAAGGTGGCATAAGTTCATAGAGAACCAGAGAAAATAGTTCAATGAATGAATAATGGTGCTATGAATTTATATGAATAAAAGATTTTGTCAAAAAATGATAGAAACCTTTGTATCAACCTCCATATAATGTAAATTTTACATACCTTCCAAGTCTCACGGTTTTTGCATGAGACATGCATTTTCATACATTCTCACATGCATGAAAGGAAAATTCTCCCGCATTTTATAAAAAGTGTTAGATTTATTTTGATTTATTAAATTGGTTTAGAGTTCTAATAAAAAAAAAATCTATTTTTATAGAACTTTAGAACTCATATTATTTTGAAAGATCACTTACAAAACATTTTAAACGTATTTTAAATAGACTTATGACAACACTTAATTTCAGTAGATATACCTTGAAACTTAATTTTAGACAATCTTGAATACATTTTTTTCTTGGGTGGGTGTCACGTGATTCTCATTCATTTTCAACATTGAAACTTGACAGGTATGCTTTTAAAACATTTCTTATTTTTATTTTGTCTGATTTTAACTCTTCCAATGAACCTGATGTTTTTGTGAATTGCTTAGTACTCCTGTCTTTGTGCTAGAGATTTTTTTGTTCTAATTTTACTCCATGGTATTTTTGGTTTTCTAAAAAAACTGCTTACAAAAAGAACAAATCTTGTACTACCTTTATATCTAGCAGATCTTGAGAAGTTAGCCTTTACAAGTCTGCGTGTCAGAAGAGAATTTATATTAGATCCTGTGCTTGTTTCTCATTGTGTTTTTGGAGTGCATACAAAACAAAGAAATTGAGCTGTTAAAAAAAAGAAGAAATATTTGCGGCTGCTGGCACACCAGTTTTTTTCCTGTGCAAGCTCTGTCGGTATAATGGCCATTGTATCATTGTGTTAAACCTGGGTGTGCATTAACCCTTCATGGGGCAAGTGTCTATATATGATCACCTGAGGACTCATCAGCCACATGCAAATATTGTAGCCACAAAGACAACATAATCTGCACCAATGTGGTCTGCAAGCTTTGCAAAGTACACTTGTGCTTGAACAAAGACTGAAACTGTTTTGAGGCATACCACATCCCATTATAATAGCCTGTTTTTGGCCTGCACAATAACATTTTAAAATCAACCTGGAGGTGTTATTCTTTTTGTCAATATCAATTTTTTGTATCTATTCATTATATTGAATGTTATTCTTTAATTCTATGTTTTATTTAACTTTCTACTTTAATTTTTAATTTTTTTATATTTTCCATTTTTTGTCACTTTTTGGGCGAGGCACCATATATGTCCCCATAACCAAAAAGATTTCAGAAAACTTGCAACTGAAAGAATCTTGTAATTAGGTCTAGTTTAACATGCACAAAGGTTGTTTTGATATCTAAAATATTTTTAGGTGTGCCCTATAAAGGGTTAATTAAAGTACTTTCCAGTTCTTGGAAAATCTTTCAAAAGTCTCTGGTTTAGAACCGTGATCACATCATTGTCAAAGGTACAAAAACATATTCCAGGTTATTATCAATTCCCTCCTCTGATCCTTCAAAGAAAATAATTGGACATTTCATTACAAAATCTTGTTTAACTAAATTAAAGTGATAGCTTAAGTAGAAGATATTCAATTTAAAATTAAGAACTTAGATTTTTTTAATACTGAGTGAAAATTTAGTCTTTAGATTATTTTAATAGTGTACTAAAAGATTCTCCCATTACATGAATTTTATACAAATAAGAAACATTACATACTTGTTGTAGATGCTATTAGGTAGTATAAAGAATCTTTTCCTCTAATAATTTCTTAAACTCTTTTAGTACTTTTTATCATTTATTTTGGTTATTAAGACTAGTGAGCTAGGAATAATATACTAGGAATGTTCTGCATATACTATGCTTATTTGAAAAAAATTAAAAGTATACTGTAAAACTTGACATGCTGTTTGCTACTTTTATCTCAAGTAGGAAGACATTATTTTATCAATAACATAAAATTGATATATTCTCAAGAGGATATTTATATAGTATAGTGGATTTCAGTTTCAAGTGCTTCCAAGCTTACAAAGTAAATGAGTCAATTAAACAAGCAATGGCTTTACTACATAGTCCCCCCCTTGTATATTCATTTGACATTTGAGTGTTGTGATTTATTTTGGCTTGTCTGTATAGTTAGTTTACATTTCTATATTGATATTAGCTGTTTATAAAATAAAGAAGCTTGAGGCTTTCCTATTGTAGTGTTGGTTATTGACTAATTTTTTCCTTGTCTTTGGATTAGTTGATCAGTTATTACATATACCACACACTTTGTCCTTATTCATTATACATTGATCTCTGTAGAAACATACATTCAATATCTTTCTGATGACAATTCACTGGCTTATGTTCTTTTATTTGATGCCATATACAGTACTGGATCACAGAGACATAGCTGTCAATTTGGGGGCCCGGGGTGCTTGGCTCCTTGAGCAGCCCCCACCAACATTTAGTGAGATTTGTCAGTAGAAATACAATAGGTGAACTATTATTTATAAAGCTTTTGGCCGCTCCTGCAGGATCATTTATCCGGCAAGCTTAGGATCGTAGGTGACCCGGATTTCAGGATTTTCCAGAACAATGAAAAGTAAAAAACAAAATTGTACTAACAGATACAAATTAATACACTTCTAAAGAAGGATCTGTTTGATCTTTATTCATTCACTTAAAATATTGAATATAAAATATATGATGAAAAGTAAACAAAGAAAAGTAAAGAACGAAACTGCTTATAACATATACAAATTAATCCACTTCAAAAACGGTCTGTTTAATCAATATTCATCCACTAATCTTCCATCTAAAGACAAATCAATCATGCCACGAAAATTAAAACAAAGAGCAGCTGAGTGGTGAACTACTGCAATTCTGGTTTTCTGGAAGCCGGATAAATGGTCCGGTAGTGTAAAATTACCTCCATCTTGTGTATTTCAAAGTTTCTAAGATAGACCTTTTTGTATGTAAAAGCCAACTTTATCAATATGAATATTGATGATTAGCTGATAGAAAATTTGTAATTTGTAATTTTAGATTGTGTAGTTGGAATAGCAAGTTACTATATATTTTTTTTATGGTAAAGTCATAGTACACCTCAGAATTCAATAATCCTGTGATATTATTAAATTTTTCACACTTTTTTTTTCTGTCTGAACTTTTAGTTTGTTTATATTCTTGTGCTTTTATTAACTGGAAAATTTAAATTCAATATACATGGATATTATTTATGTCAGGAATGTTTTTATCTATTTATACCATATTGGTTCTGAGCAACAATATTTTCTTACATTTTATGGAAATTTAAAAAGTAAAATGTCTGAGTCTCAGAAATGAGGTTATTATTCAATTAATCTTTTTATTCAATTAATCTTTTTATTCAATTAATCTTTTTCACTAGCATCCTCATTTCTATTATTTTTATCACATTCTGGTTCATCTATTCTTTAGCCTTCCTCATGTGTACATCATGTCCAGTAACATTCAGGGAATTCTTTTTAAAAGTCAGTTGGCAATGTTTTTTCCTTACTGCCTTTTGTCATCCTTTTGAGAGATTTGAACTCATAATTTTTCTTTCTGCTATTCTCCTTAAGCCACCTAACTGCACCTCCACTGAACTGGTGTAATTGCACACTACTTAGCTCAGGTATTAAACTCATCACATCAGTGAACGAGAACAGTAAATGGAACTAGCATCTTTATTCAAAAGGTTTTTCGGACGATTGAACACTTTCTTGTTATTTATGTTGTTAACACAATGTTTCCTTTCCTAGTTAGGCCAGGATTTACCACCATTACATTCGGATAGTACACTTGAAGAAGGATGTAGAATGGATTGGCCAAACTGTTGTGTTAATAACAAGGAGTTCAATCGTCCAAAAAACTCTTTCCATATTAATGATCCTTTTTAAAACTATAGATGACATCTTTATCTCAGACTTTTTTCTCAGAGGACTCCTTAGTGTTCTCAAAAGTATGTGTGGACCCCTAAGGAGTTTTTTTAAATGTTGAAAGGGTGATTATAGTAAAAATAAGTCATCACAAGTTTTTAGAAACTACATTTATTTTTGAAAATGTATACATTCTAAAAAGGAAGGGATATAAAAAAGTTAATGGGATGAATGACACTTTAATTTTTTACAAATCTCTCAAGTCTGATTTAATAGAAGACAGCTGGATTCCCATATCTGCCCCTGCATTCAGTCTATTACGATGATTAGTTTTTATTGTTGTGTATGCAGAAAATCAGATAGATACGTAGTTAGTGCACATATCAGTGCAGTTGCTCCATGATGAAATTTTAGCTTCAAAGAAATTATTCAGTAATTTGAATATTTCAGCACATACTCACTTAAGAGCAAGTCTTCTTCAATTGTTCATTGATACTGATATCTGACAAAGACTAATAAAACATCAGCAACATCTGTAGATTCGGCCATTTGTATGGCAAATGAACAATTTTGAAGACTAGTTACCAACTCAGTATTAATGTTAGCTGATAAATACTTAATACAACAAGAATGTATAATTTTTGTGATTTCCTTTATTGACTTTTCACCCAGCAGGCATTGACACATATCCACTGTAGAAGGCTTTATAAGTGCCTCACCTATTGCATGTGTTTCTCCAGTTAACACAATGTTATAACTTACTCTATAATAAACTTTGCTGTTCTTTTCATTTATTGTGTGAAGGGTTGTAATGAGTGATTTTTGCCTTTCATCAAGTTCATCATGCTTATGTTTAAAAAATTCTTTTTCTTTGTAATTTGAATGATTAGTATCGAAATGACATTGTAACCTAACTGGGACCATAACAGTATTTGATAATGTTTTGTTGCATAATACTCAATAATGTGAATCATTAACGGCTATGAAACCAAGGAAGAGATATTCATCATGATATTTGCCTTTTCATTTAGTTTCTTTGGATAAGGGTAAGTCACACTTTCTTTCAGAAGCATTCTCAAAGTCTGAAAAGCCAGTTTCAACTGTAGCATTGAATAGTCGTAAGTAGAAGTGACTCTTTAGAAACCACAGAATATTTGATGGACATAGTTCTGGCTGTTCTTGAGTGATCACGGACAGATAGACATTTGATGAATTTGGTAAGATATACATATATATAAAATTTGGTAAGATATATATATATATATGATAATTATAAAGACGTTTAATTAGTTGGGAACCTATATTTTCTTGGCGTCGGTGTGAGTGACTGCTAAACGAGCGGCCTAAATCATAAATGTAAATAAAGAAACGAGCACCATGCAGGGATTGAACCCACGTCCACCTTGGAAGCAACCTTATATGCAGGTGCAAGGATTGAACCCACATCCACCTTGGAAGCAACTTTATATGCAGGTTCTGCTCTATCACTGAGCTAACGCTGGTTCGATCCCTGCACAGTGTTCGTTACTTTGTTTACCAGTCGCTCACACTGACGCCAAGCAAATATAGGTTCCCAACTAATTAAATGTCTTTGTAATTATCATATTCAGTCCGATATAAAATTATCCATTATTTGATTTCATACTGTTGGTATAGGGGACCATGTTATATTCGTGCCTAAATACGAACGTGTAAGTAGAGAGACCAGCAAAGTGTATGGTTAAAAACTCCTGCCTCCCATGTCAGTTTGTTGTTAGCTCAGTAGAGCAGAACTGGTGTGTGTGTGTGTATGTATCAGTAAAATCTGGATATTAGTGTGTAGTTTTACAGTTGTATGAGATTGATGGCTTACAAAAATATATCTCTATTGAGTATCAAGTTTCAGTTAAATAACATTTCTATTGTTCGTATTGACTATAGAGCTTGAACACATGGCGAAATCTAAATTGAAATATCAACATTTATAATGAAAAAATATCAGTTTTAACCCTAATGTTGCAGTTCAATATAGTTTAGCTATTGAGTTTCTAAAATCTATCAAAATATCATTAAATTTGATTCAACTTTTTTTAAAAGAAAATTATATTTGACTGTAAAGCTTTTGTTTTTGTCCTAAGTACAGGAGACTCTGATTTTCTGAAAATAATGCATGCTTTAAAAAAAGCTCTTCATGATTTCAAAAAAGCACTATTTTCTTTTTTTATTTGCAGCATAAATGAGCTTTACACTTTGCCTTATATAAATTTGAAGGAATATGAATCCAGGCTGGTATTGTAGAACTGAGAGATAATTTTTATCTTGAATGATTAACTATGTTCTATAGCAATAACTTTCATATATCAAGGAACCCATATAATAACACATCAGTGTGTTCAAAAATGTATCTTTATTATAATCTAAAAGTAATTATCGGTTAGTCCATGGGCCAGGTAAAATATTGGTACCAAAAGAGTCTTTAGGGGTGCCAAAGCTATGTCCAAAAATGCTTGAGGGACATGTCAGATGCCCAGCTTAAGTGAGTAATCACATAATTTAAGGCCAAAACTATGTATTCTCTTCAAAATAAAGGAGAAAAGCATAAATAATTTATGGTGTATAATCATTCTATAGGTATTATAGAGTTGGAGTTAGACTGGCAGTTTAGTATAAGGCCAAATAAACCATCAAAACAAAGAAATTTTATTTAATGTTTTTCAAGAAAATGTAGATAACTTTTGCCCTCATTTTACTTTTCAAGTGACCAAAACTATACAAAGTTAATTGTTCTTAAAATTTGCACAAATATATTGAGAATTTGACTATTAATGACAAACCTTGTCCAAAACTGCTGTTATAGTTATATATGTTACCCCATGCCCCTAATTCGGAGTATTCCTTCAATAAACAGTTATCTTCAATGTCCACACAAAATATACTTTATCTAAATGTCCTCATCAAAAATATCTTGTTCATTCTGCTCATAATCCTCTGGCTTCATATTGGAGCTGTCTTAAAGATAACAGGCTTTTGTGGATGTTAGTCCATTTCCAAGGCATGTACAATATGGGGCCTTGCAAACACGCTTGCACTTGCTGGGGCTCCCATCATCCATGATGCTTAGATGGCCATTTTCATCAAGTTCCCAACCATGGCCACTGGGGAGGCAGAATCTCAGAGTCCCTATCCAGGCATCTGTGCCATGCGGCTGCCTGATAGTTGACTCTGAGTGCATGCATATGAAGGCAGTCATTGCAGGGAGGCAGCTGCCAAAACTCCACTCCACCCGTCTTTGCTCTGAAAAGCTCATTTACATCAGTAATAGATGTTCTTGGTGAATCCAAGCAGCATGTTAGAGAACTTGATACATCATGACAGATGCCAAAGCTGGCCAAGATCCACAAGAGCCTCTTGAAATTTAGTATTCCCCAAAAGCAACTTCAGTGCCTTAAGTTTGCCTTGTCTTGAAAAAGCACTCACTGTGTCGCATCCTGTGTATGCATGTAGTACCAAGAGAGCAGCACATGCATCCTGACTCAAAGCACTACACATTTTCTACACATGAAGGATCCTCTTCCTTGTTTTTGTCTCACACTTAATGTACAGATTGGCATCAATAGAGTGTTGTAAGGCCATGCAATGCAGCAGGACAACCATATCCTCTGTTGTGATAATGACTGAGGAGAGCTTCATAAACAAATTTGTGGAAACAAACACCAAAATTGTACTGACGGCCTTCAAGTACACTGTCAATGGATCTTTCAGCTATGATACCAGACTCAACTGCAATGTCTCTATGTCGAGCATCACAGAGTCTTTTCCCAATGACTGAAAGAAGCATACATGTTGTATGGAATGTTCCTATTTTCAGGATGATTGGCTGAAACTTATCTTGGTTCTTCCATGCTGTTTCAGCAGCTTTAGCATAGAGAACTTGGTCAAACACACACAATCTCCTGTAGATTGAGAGCTTTCATGATTTTCAATTCCTGACTTAAAACTCCATACACCGTTAACTGTTATGCTGGTGCATTAATGGTTGGTAGATAACTGACAGTGTCTTTTGCAGCTGGTACAGCCATTCTACTTTGGATGTTGAATCCTGTGCATGACAGTATACATTGGTTAGGTGTATCTTTTAGTCTCACAAGTGACCATACAACGTTCTTCTTATGGGCAAACCTTTCTTCAGAGTATCTAGTGGAACCGGAGCTTTACTTTGAGGCCCAAAATATTGCCCATCAATATATTCAGGAAATTGAAGTGTAGTCAGTGTGATAGATCTTTTCTTTTCCTTCTGGAGTTGTACTTTTGATCTGAAAGGTTCAGATGCTTCACCCATCTCTACTCAAAGTTTCTTCTCTTCTGTCAATGTTATTATAGGCTAAGACTGCTGGCATGTCTGTGAGTACATTGCTTGGAAGGGCTACCCCCTGCTCCACCTCTGTTAACTATTTCCGAAGACAAAGAGCGGTATCTATTCCTGTCAATTTTGAGTATGAAATTCCATGCCCAAGTCGATTGAGAATCTTTATGAGTTTCACATTGCCTGTCAGACTCTTCACAGCCCATGGAAGAAGAACACATTTAGGTGTCAAAAGCATTCCTCCATTGACATCAAACAGTAGGTCTTGGGCAAATGACCATATAAGAGTCTGCACATGTGAGGAAGGTTCTCGCTTTGACTCTTTGCCAGTTATGAGGGTGATCAGAAAATCTGTTAGGTCAGCAGGTATTGAAACATAATTCTCATTCAGATCATTCAGATCGTGGTAGCCATGGCTGCTTTACCTGAGCTTTCTTTATCCCACATCTGGGGTGTGCTTTTAGAGATGTTGTAATGACTTCCTTCTGTATTTGCTATGAAATAGTTGCATCTATATGGAAAAGACAGTCACCCTCCCAATATCCTGAGTAAAATCCAATTAATTCTTTCTTATTTGACCATTCAACTGATGATTATTATCTCACTAGTTAATCCCCATGAAAATAATTCATGGATTTACAGGTTTCTCCCGCTATCCGCAAGTACATCCCTTGCCGTTGTGGGGTGCAAATGCGCTAAATCCCCCAAAACCATAAATCGTGTACCATAAACCTTTTGATAAACAAACACTTTACAGTAAAAAGATATCCAGTTAATTAACAAAAATTACAAATTTCATGAAACTACAGTACAGTGAATTGGGAAAAAACTTTAATGTCTAAAATACTGTTCGACTCACCTCATGCCTTTGTAAGTAGAGTATCCACTTCCAAATTCCAACAATTTCTTTCATACGATGACTATGAACGATATATAAAGTTCCAAAATGATTACGAGTAACAAACACGTCAGATACACACGTACTTCTTGCCATACAGTTACAAGACTTGCACACGTATACGTAAATACACAAGCAACTGACTATGTAATTTTCTACAATCTTTCTTTGTATTAATAACCCAAGATTATTACGATAAAATTAATAGATTACCAGTTCCAGACATTTTTATTGACACATGTCAGTTCTTGTCAAAACTCTGTGGCAGTTGCTATATTTATGCATTTATGATTTCCTAAACTTTTCAAGTTTTATTTATTCTGTACAGCGTATTGTCTATGATGCAGTTTTTTGTGGTACGCCACAAAACTCCCCAAAATATTCATGACTGAATTATCAAAACCATGAATGGCAAGGGGTAACTGTAGAGCATTCCTATAAAAAACCTTACGTAAGCTGAAAGGGTGTAAAGTAAAGAAGCAATTACCATTCATTTACATGAGAAAAACTTTCAAGCGTCCCTAGACCCCAAAAATGATGATGATGAGACTGGGGTATAGAAGACAGAGGAAGAGGGTGTGCTCTGCATCTATAATAGCTTGCTGCAAAACAAAAGCTGAACCCTATTTTCACTTTTTGCTTTTTTTCGAAAAAGTGTTGTAAACCCTCGAAAAACGGGGACTACCTGTATTTGAATTCTATTAGATGATCTTTTTTTAGAAAAGAAACAAAAAAAAACTTGTTACAGTTCATTGTTTAAAATGGTGGGTAGGAGATATTCTTATCAGCAAATTTATTAATTTGAAGTGGAAGAGTCCAGAGTTATGGACAGAAAACCAAGAAAATCACACTGTTCAGTAGATAACATTATGAATCCTGACTGGTTTGCCATGAGAAACTATCATCCAGCTGGTAAAGTTGAACAATAAATAGAAGAGTTCCTATATTTGAGTTTAAGGTAAAGCAAACACTAACTAGTGTTCAATATGTGTGCCTAGAGCATTAGCCTGTTGGCAACTCTACTTGATATATTGAATTTTAACTACACTGAGCCTAATCCATACTGAATAGGTGTTCATTCAAGAGTACTTGATTTTGTAAGAGAATCCTATATAATGTTTTAGTCACCTCAAAAATAATTCTTTGCTCAGGTTAGCACTTGAGAAGTAGTTATCATTAAATACCTACGTGCTGTCTTTTATAAAGGTGTGTGTATTTGAGCAGGGTTTTAAAGATACCTTTATTCTTCTACTAAAATAACTCAAGAAGTGTTTTTGCTGATAAAACTATGTTATTGTTAAGAAATTACCAGTAAAAATCATTGTAGGAAATCATTAAAATGATATATCTCAGTAACTAGAAAGCACTCGGAGAGTGCATACCGCTGCCAATACCATTGTGAGGGGAAGTAATTTTACATGGATCCACCCATAAAATTTAATCGCCTTTTCTGTAGCCTATTGTCCATCCTTCCACAATATTTCATTGAAAATCATTTAGAATCTTTGAAGATAGTGTATGGACAGACACAAGAACATTTGGAGATAGCTGTATGCACATTATCTGCAAAGGTTCTCAGTGAATTTCAATGAAATTTTGTGGAAGGGTGGACAATAGGCTATGGAAGAAATTATTAAATCTTTGGGCATATCCATGCATAATTACCTCCCCTACGTCGTATTTATATGTCCACACCACATATTATTGCTAAAACTTCATGGTTGTCCACAAGATATCTCCAAAAGTTCTCAATAAATTTCAATGGAATTTTGTGGAAGGGTGGACAATAGACTATGGACGAACTGATTACATTTTGGCGTGGATCCATGCACAATTACCTCCCCTCTGTCATGGATTTATATATGAATGTATGAAAGAAAAAAACAGAAAAATATCTTGCAATCAAAAAAAGAATCCTGGTACCACCCCAAAAATTAACCACCTGTTCCTAACCCCATTTCCCACCCTTCCACAAAATTTTAAAAATCGATTAATTACTTTCGGAGATTGTGTGGACAGACAGAAAGATGCAACCAAATACATATACCTCTCCAACTTCACTGACAGAGGTCAATGACTCTGTGTCTCTCCAACAAGTTACTACATTTTAAAAAGTGACGACCAAGTTCCATTTTTTTCCTCTTTTGACAAAAATAAGTTCTCAAACTTTATTTGGTCAATATAGGTAAAGCGTCCCATCTCTTAAGAGAGAACTCCCAATGGAGCATGAAGCCCGGTGACGAAGACCCGGTTTCTGTTGCAAGTGTCAGCTTAGTTATCCTTGCAAGTTTCAAGTCTGGTCGAGACCAGGACCTTATTCCTACAAGTGTTTATGACCACCCCCGTGGAAGGATGCAAGTCCACTGAAGGGATACCTCCACCCTAATCATACAGCTTAGAGTGTAATCAATTAGCTACTGAGTGCACAGGAAAATCTGTCCTGATGAAGAGTTTTCCACACTCTTCGCTCATACCGGGAATTGAACCTGGGACCTTCTGCGTGTGAGGCAGACATGCTGACTATTACACCAACCGAGTGTAGTTAATATACTAATGCTAAAAATTTTGAAAGATCTTTCGTTTATTCTGAACCTTTTCATTTTAAAAAAAATTTACAGACAAAAATATATGTGACTAAAGATTGTTTATTTTGTACTAGCTGGTTTTTATCTTTTTTTGATGTTGAAGTTTTAGCAAAGCATATAACAAAAATCCTGAAAAAGGTATTTTTTAAAATATTATATTTGAGCATTTAGGTGTAGCGCAGTTTGACTGAAGAAAATAAGGACACATAAAGATTTTACTTATGATTATAGCATCACACTACTAACTACTAAAATGATTTACAGCTGGTGCACAGGTTACATAGATAACTATTCATTCATAAATCAATCTTTATTATTATTGGATGAAATATTGTAACACTGTTTCTATGGCAAGAATAACAGCGCTATCAGAAATAAAGAGTAAGTCTTTGGTGAGAATCAAACTCATTCTCATTGCCAATTGGCCACAAAGACTTCATGGATTAGCAAAAGCTGATTTACACTTATAAACTCACTCCCTACAACTGACTCTCTGTACCATATTTATGTTGTTTGACATATGAGACCTAGTAGTCTATTTTTATAAATCAATCTTTATTATTATATTATAAGAATAAGTTTAGCCAGCTTTTCCAAATAAATGAATAGTTCAATCTTTATTATTATTGGATGAAGTATTGTAACACACCATTTTTTATTAAATTTGACTAGTTTTTACCTTCATTCCATTGCCATAGAAACAGTGGCCCAAATTAATAAGTTGTATAAAAACAACGATAATTGGGATGAAGGTAAAAACTAGTCAAATTTAATAAAAAGTGGTGTGTTACAATACTTCATTCAATAATAATAAAGATTGAACTATTCATTTGTTTGAAAAAGCTGGTTAAACTTATTCTTTGTTTTTCTATTTCTAGATAAATCTGTGTCTTTCCAGTTTGTGCAGATATTTTAAAGCTGAAGTTTGCCATCCCTTCTAACTCTGAAATCTGTTTCTGTTTTTAGATGTTCCAATAAACCTCATTTATGTGGATTTTGTGATTAGAATTCCTGGTCTGATGACCTTTGATACAATAGTCTACCATTTAGCCATGCTTTCAAGTTTTCTGAATTAGCAATACAAACAGAATATTTCTCTACAAACAGCCAATCGATCTGGATTTGGAAAATCAGGGACTAGTCCTAAAAGCATTATACCATACAGTTAGTCCTCAAGTTATGATGAGGTTCCGTTTGGAACCACCTTGTCGTAAGTTGGTCCTGATGTAAGTCAAATACCTTGTATAGTGAGTTGTAGTAGTATTGTTGTTTAGCATCAGTGTCTGAAAAATCAATTCTTTCTTTGTTTTTGATCAAATTAACATGTTATAAGTTTCAGGCGCTTTTATTGATACATGTTGCCTTTTTGTCAAAAGTGTGCAGCGATGCCTACTGGTGTTCTTTATGATTTAAAAGCTGCCAGACATACAAATGTAAAAGCTGACTACAAACTTATTTACCGAATATTGCAGCAGAATTTTAAGCAGCTGTTGCACGAAGTAAGCTGAGATAAGGCCAGGAACCACTGATGTGAATGCAAAATGACCACCCATTTATTATCATATAGACTCCCCATCAATATAGTATCTTTAGTACCATATACTTGGTCATTTCACAACGGTTCTAAATGCAGGTTGTTGTACCTCACGTATGTCATAACTCGGGGTCTACCTGTATTATCTTCTGATCAAAGGTGAAAAGGAATCTTTAGTATCGGCTAATATTGCCTTTTGTTAATGAGCCATTTACTTCACTAAGACATTATGGTTTATACTTTTCCTATTGTGAATCTTTTATCCCCAATGCACACGCATACATGTATGTGTGTTGGGGTGGGTTTGTATTCAAAATCATCTAAAAAGAAGTCTCTATGACGAATGCTAACTGGTAAAAGAATTTTGAAATTAAACCTAAAAATGCTATTACAAAATAATAAATTATCCCATGAAGAAGTATGCCAAAAGAGAAGATAAACCTCTTTTAAAATATATGCTAAAAAAAAGCCAAGGCAGTTTTTGAACATTTTCTCATAAATGCATAAGATAAAATTGAACATAATAAAAATCTGCAAATCTCTTTAAAATCAATATTGGATTTCATGTCTTTTAATTTTCTTTAGGCATTTGAGTCTGTTGGCCATACTTGCAGAAATCTCCTTACATCTGGAGATGGCAATATTGTACGACTGAGTTGATTTGCATTTAAAAACTTCCTTCCAACAATTTTGTGCTGAATACAGGCCTATAGACATGGGCGTTCACTGGGGGGTAATCAAACAGGGCATTTGACCCCCCATCCCCGGATCAGGCCTTCTCACCTAGGGTGAGTGGTTTGAAAGTTGGAACCTTAAAGTCAATAAAGGATGATGGTGCTGTACAATTGTTTTATGTAACTCTTACTTAATGTAATATAAAAATGGTATTATTCTTCGCTGGTAACAGGGTTGCCGCTAAGATATATAACCCCCTCTGGAAATATGCCCCTCCCCCCTCCAGACATTATTTTTTATTGTGCTGTCATTTAACAACTTTTTGGTTATCCTCGTAGTATGGGTAGATACATTTTGTGGTTGAAAAATAAGTTTCCTGTGCTTCCTTCTTGGGAATGAATTTTGAATGTTGGGAAGCAATCTTTTCTGCAAATCTTTCAGATACTCTTTAGCATTTAGTGATTGATCACCTCATATAAGTTCACCAACATCTGTTGCCGAAAATGTGCTCCAGACCATGATACCACTACCATGCTTCACAGTTCTTGACATGCAGTCAAGATTGAACTGTTCACCAGATCTATGAAGGCAGCATTCAGGAACATGATTCACAAACTAAAATCTGGACTCCACAGAACTCTCTCAAACTAGTCTGAATCACAGCTCCCATACTCAGCCAAAACGTGCTGTCTGTCTTTAGCATTCTTATTTGACAAGAGAGGCTTCCTAGCACATCTTTTTTTAGATGAAACCAGCCTCTGCCAGTCTACTAGTGATGTTTTTCTGGAAACTAGCTTTTTGTTAATTGTTCTGAACTCTTCTAATAGTTTCTGCAGACATTGTTTTCTGTCATGAAGAACTGCATATTTTAGTTGCCTGTCATCTTTCTTATGGTAACTCTAGGCCTGCCAGATCCCTTATTTCTTGCAGTTGAACCTGTCTGTTGGAAATATCAACCAAATCTCTTTATGGTAGACAGTGTCATAGGAATCTTTTCCTTTTTGCAGGAGCTTATGAATATCAGCATATGTCGTCCTATATGACAAACTGTGAAAATCATGATGCCTGAGATACGTTGTTAGATACACTCCATTAATAGAACAGTTACTTTTCTAAAGCAGACTGTTTGTATTTTTTAAGAAGGCTTTTATGATTGGTACAATCAAGGCACTAAGTTTCTTCTCAGTTTTTATGCTCTCCGTATGATTCCTTCAGAAATATCTTAAGAATATTTCATCATTTCCTGCAAATCTTTTTTAAAGAAATGCATGTTCTGGTTTTATCAGAAAGACCTGCTTGGATTTATAAACCGACTGCATCTGTTTTGCATGTCAGTTGGAACCTTTGGTTTTCCCAACGAGCTGTATAGTCAGAACCTGGCTGAACTGACATATCTGCTGGTAGAAACTTCTGCTCGATCAACTTCTATTTCGATGTGCTCCCACAAAAGTCTGACTACTAACTAAACCCTGATTTCCCTGACACACGTTGGTCACAGATGTTTATATTTACCTCTGTCAATGAAGTTGGACAGAGGTTA
>VCCN01002810.1:7634244-7653423 GCA_006491835.1 Architeuthis dux | reverse complement strand
CTGATGTGCATGCAAAACGACATCAATATATGTTTGTTTGTCTGTCTGTTTCTTTATCTGTTTGTCCACACAATATCTCCAAAAGTTAAATGACATTTTGTGGAAGGGTGGGCCATTGGCCAAGGACAATTGACTAAATTTTGGGGTTCTGATTAAGTTTTTCTTATATCAATCTTCTCAGCATTTCTGCTTTGGTTTTAACATATACAAATGTAATATATGATAATATTATAATTTGGTGCCCCATGACCATGAACATGTGACGTTTGTACTATTGTACACTATCTAGGAGTTTCGGCAATTGATAAGGCTATAAGAAAATCACTATTTGCGTCCATTATAACCAAATCCTGTGAACAATTTTAAAAGCAGCAATTAGAGGTAACAATCTTAAACATTTTTTCTCATTTTACTTCTTACTTAAATGCATTATTTTTATGATTCTAAACATTTTAAAGATCGGTTTTGAAGAATTGGGAAATATCTATAGTTTGCTGATATATTTGTGCAATAGCCATACTCACAATCAATCATGATAGGATAAAGCCAAGTGGGTGGTATAATTTGTGAGTATAGTATACATAAGCAGAGAAGTTGATTGTAGCTGTAGAAAAGGTGCAGACTATCTCAAAGAAAAGCCAAAGGTTGAACACTATCTGTCAGTGAAGGGTGTTTATATGTGGGCAGGTTTTATTCTGGACATGTTCTAGCTGCTGAACAAGGTACTGAACATAATGTGTTTTCTGGTAAACTACTGTGTATGCTGGTATATAAGACGGACATTTAATTTAAGAAAAGAAAATGCAGATATCACTCTGCATCCAATGCGCTGGTATTATGACTGGGGGGCCATCTGCCAGAGCTCGATATAGACAGTTATGAGGCTTAGATCAGTTGAAGTGAGTGGTAGTACTCAAAATACCCTTGTAAACCATTTGTCTTATAGTCTGGCATATACAGTAGTCTATTTGAAAAGGTCTAAGAATAAAAATGGCCAATTTCTTTAACTTGTTTGTTGTCTGAAAAAAAAAAATCCAGTAATTGTGAGTTTGGCCAAGTTTTCCCTAAGCAGCATTTACTGTATACATTTTTATGTTCTATGTTATCATTCAGCTCTCTTATACTGATTGGTGATGTCGACTTTGTTTATAGTTGCTTCCTGTTACTCTTTAAGTTGCCTAGTACAGAGAATCCATCTTGTTTCTTCATGTCACACTCAACATTTTACAGTGCTTCCCAAAAGTTTAAAACTACCCGTTGAAATCAACGTTTTTAAATATAGCCACTAAAGTATTGTATTTATTTTACAAATTACATAAGACATACGTACTGACATATACACAATCCATAAATTGTATTTCTTAGTATTTGGTATGTCTCCTTTGTTTTTAATGACAGCCGGTATACAGCGTGGCATATAGTCCAGGGACCAGCAGGGCCTACCATGCTCTCCCACCCCATGATCCTGTGAGTAGGGTACCAAAATGTTCCTTAGTCCTCTTTCCGAAAAAAGTTGGCAAGAACTACCTCATTTACATAAAATAAAATGGCCACCAGCACGCACCAAAAAAGACAAAATTCATATCTCGTCTCCTACTTTGAGTGCTTTAAAGGGCTAAATCATGGTTTTCATACATGAGGAATTCAAAAATACACATTATTTTACCATAAAAATAATTAATTTATAGGTATTTCAGTATTTTACAAGGAAATTTCAAGTACACAATCTAATGTCTAATCGATTGTAGAATTAAGACAAAAGACAAAAAGTAAATGAATAATGCCTAGCTGGCCCAGAGAAAAGGTTGATGCAATCTGACACAATAATTACGTACAATAAAAATGTCTGATGCAATCTAACACATTTTATTGTAAAAATTCATTTTTTTTTTTTATTGGTGGTCTTAAACTTTTGGGTAGCACTGTAAATCTTCTTTGTAACTTTCAACTACTTGAGCAGATAATTAGTATGCAGTGCAATGTGTGTGCATCTCCAGTTTAATAGCAATCCTGTCTATGTTATTACTGATGCTTGACAGTTCCTATGACAACCACTCACGCAGATGAACTACCTATTCAGATGACGTTAGCATTCACCTTGTAAAATGATGACATTAGCATTCACCTTGTTTCCAATTTCAAAGCTCCATGGTATTGATTGGTTTCTCTAGGCCAGTAATGAGGCTTTGTTTGATGCTTGTCTTTTTATTTTAGAGATTTTTCTTCATTTTTATCCCCCAAAAAACAAGTATATAAAAAGATGTTTATTGATCTGAAAATATTGATTTGCATATTGATCAATTATAAGATTGGCTTCACCTTTTATCATTTTCTAAATTTAACTTCTTCCCCTTTCAAAATAGATTTGTTATTTAGAATCAGCCCCCCCCCCCCCTCAAAGAAAAAGAAAATTAGTTCTTTTTGCTTATATTATCAATTCTAAGTTTCCATGTGCACTGATATTTTTTTCACAGGTTGCTTGGGAGCATAACTGCTATTGGATGAAAATAAAATCTACGGTTTACTTATTATTAGTAAGGAAATTACTATAGTGGAATGGGAGGGGGAATGAAACCAATTGCTATGTACTTACTTTTATCACAGCTCTATATCTAGATTAACCAACTATAAAGACTTTTAATATCATATCCTCTAATTAATAAGTTCATACAACCACTGCTGTGAAAAGAGCAGCAGTGTTTACCAAATGATAACCCAGGTGTCAGGTATGGTTTCAGGTCTTAAACATCACCACTAACCCAGGGTACCCTAGCAGTACCCCACAGTATCACCAGATTCGGTTTCTGCCTGATCTTAGAGCTTCTTTTTATATTTCCTCTTTTAGTCATGTGTGGTGACATTTAGTTGACGATAAATCCTTGACATCCTTCTTCAATGGGAAATGTATTTGCTTTCCAGCCGTGCCACTTGTAATCTTCTCACATATCTTCATCTTTATAGGCATAAATTATAACCCAAGATATGTGATAAATTCTATATATATCTTCTTTTCTTTTTGCGCATATATTTGAGAAATTATAGAACTGTCAGTTTTATTAGATCTGAGCTAATTTCTTAAAGTAGATTTCAATTTATAAACATAATTTAAATACTGTAATATGGTCCGCTTGGGGCCCCTGGCACATTTGAAGGGGGCCATAAACTGAAATAATAATACATGAATTTCAGTCTATCTGTTTGTGTTGTATCCCAGTTTGACAGGGGCCCTGGAACTTGAGACAAGATCTTAAGACGTTGTTACCAAAAAAGGTTGAGGAAGGTTGCTGTAAACTGAGCTTATTTTAAACATACAAACTAATCTTATTCTTCAGTATCCTGCCTTAGAGTTTAGAATGTAATCTAAAGAAAAAGAAACTTGAATAGGTAAATTATACATATCTGTGTGTGCGTGTAAGGACATGTACACAGGTAGGGTTGTG
Source organism: Architeuthis dux (assembly GCA_006491835.1). Classification (NCBI taxonomy): domain Eukaryota; kingdom Metazoa; phylum Mollusca; class Cephalopoda; order Oegopsida; family Architeuthidae; genus Architeuthis; species Architeuthis dux. Next base: position 7,649,983 of record VCCN01002810.1, on the reverse strand, counting down.
TACACAAGATATGTATTTTGATTTCAATAGTTTTATGTCCCTCCATGTGAAAACAGATGCTCTTATGAATCAAGCTGTTTCACGGTGAATAGGGCATTCATCCAATGTTTATTTGACATTCATTTCTAGTCAGTGAATTCTGGCTATTCTGCCAAACCCTCTGCTCAGACATATTACTTACAGATTAGAACCATCACTGTTATTTATAGCTCTTCCTACAGGTTACCTTCATACTGAATGAATAAAGCTTAAAGAGTTGATGGTTTTAATTGATAACTCTCTGGCCTCCTTTTTTTCTTTTTTTGGCATCTTCCCTTGTGTTCTGATATAACAATTTGTCTAAACTCATTTTGATTCTCTGCATACCTCAGTTTCTTAGGGAAAGTCTATTAGCTCTTCAAGGAAGAAATATAGATTTTTTTTAAAAAAAAAGCTTTTGTTTGCTGTTTTTAAAAAATTCTGATATCTTATAATTTAGCATTCAGGGAATTCTATATTTTATGTTTCAATAATTGTATGCAATTATTTTGCATATATTTTTCAGGTGAATATTTTAAATGTTCATTTGGAATAGAATCGGCGAGCTGAGTTCAAACTCAGTCTGAGACATTTTGTGCTCATTTCAAACTAATACCCTTGGGAAAGACATGAATCCCCCCCCCCTAGCTATGGTTAAATAGTAGGAAATCTGGGCTTTCTAGCTATAGCAACCAGTTTAGGATTTCAAACCAGCCTGAAGAGGGATCGGCTCCATCAGGCTGTCTCACCATTGACAAACCCATGATAAAAATCATCTGTGGTCCACCAACAACCCTGCATTGGGTTATGGTATTTAAAAAAAAAAACTGTTTTGTATTTTTCAAGGTTTTAGAGTTTCCATATTCTTTAAATTAAAAATTTAATTGGAAATAAATCACAAATGAAAAGAGTTCACTTTTTCTTTCATTTTAGAACATTTTTATTTTAGTTTGAAAAAAAAAAAGTATATACAAGCACACATCATAACAATCATATTTACACAATATCTAGGGCCTTAAACCTTTTGTAGTGGTGTAATAAACATCATAATTCTTCTTAAAATCATTTGCATCTGTTGCTAGCACTACATATTGTGGTAATCTATTCCAAAGTCCTACCACTCCATTGCTAAAAAATAATTTCCTGCTATTCAATCTACTTCTATTTGCTTCTACTGTATATGTGTGGCCTCTCAGTCCCTTGTTACCCCCTTCTAGTAAAAAAAAATACATCAGGGTTTACTACTTCTAAACCATGCATAATCTTAAACATTTCTATTAAGTTTCCCCAATCTCTCCTATTTTCTAACGATGTTAACCCTAACACTTTTAGCCTATCCTCATAATTCATACTTTTTAATTCCGGTACTTAGTTGCTCATCTCTGGACTTTTTCTAAAAGATTTTTATCTCTCTCCAAGTATGGTTACCAGGCCTGTGCACAGTACCCCTTTTCATCATTTACAATATCTAGTATATTTCTGTTCATATAGTAATCATAACATGGATTTCTATTTCCTACATGTAACACCTTACATTTATCTTCATTAAAAGCTTTCATTGTTTTCCTGTTTCATGTAATTCTTACTTTCAGTAACTGTAAATGCTGATATATAAGACAGACATTTAATTAAAAAAAAAAAAACTATGCAAATATTACACTGCATCCAATGTGCTGGTATTATGACTAGGGGGCTGTCTGACAAAGCTCAATATGGACAGTTATGGGGCTTGTATGAGTTGCTGTGAGTGGTAGTCCTTCAAATACCCTTGTAAACCATTCATCTTATAGTTTGGCATAATAATTTTATTAAACCATAGTAACTTTAATATTTTATCACATCAGAGATAATGGTTTTCTTTTGAGATCTCTTAAAATGTGATATTTGCCAATGAAAGCATTTTCATCATTCCCCAGTTATAGGAGATAGTGAAGTGTTTGTTGTTTGTTTTTGTTTTTTTCAAAGAAAAAGATTTTTCTCAAAGAAAAAAATAGTAAAATAAGTGTTACAGGTACACAAATCTCTTATTCAAAATCAGATACTTTTTGGAATTCCGAAATGTTTCAAATTATGAAATGGTAGTACTGGTACTGTATTAATAATGATAGATGCGTCCTTTTCTGTTTCACTGTTACCCATAGGGGAATCTTCAGCTCTTTTTAACATCTTTACAGACTTCAAAGTCACAAAATAAACAAAATATCCATGAGAGATACACATCTGAATAGTACAAGCATTGAGAGACAACTGTGTGGCATGGGTTGAGCCAATGTCGTCTTGAAATAATTTCAGCTGTGCTCTACAAGGTCGCAGCAGAAGTAAATGTGATCACTTTGACTGAGTATGGGTCGCATCATGTCATATTTGGTAACAAACACAAATTTGGTATGCAGACAACATCCATGGGAAAAAGGTTCGGATTTCGGAGCTTTTTGGTTTTCAGAATTTTGGATAAGAGTACCTGTAATGATTTTGTCTATAAGGATTAACCCTAACCCAGAACTGCCTTAACCTTTTCTGTATGAAATCTGTGTAAGATTTTATGCTGTTGCAAGATAAATGTTTTCTTGGATGTGTCTAGTGTTGCATTTGATTGACTGGAAATTTATTTCTTTAGATATTTATTAATATTTCGAGTGCTCCATATATTATTATTCTTTCTTCTTACATAGAAAATATGGTGTTTTGTTTCTGTTGTTTTAATAGATAAAAGCATTTATCTTCCTTGAGTTTCTTAAGAAGTTTGTTGTTTCACTTCATTACATAGCTATTCTTTATTTTGAAGAGTTTACTTTATGTGCTACGAAATCCATGTCAATTTTCTAAAAAGAAATGTTACTCTCTTTTGGTCTGCCTGATATTGCTCAAGTGGCGTAATTTATAACAGCTTAAATCACAAATTCAGCATATAAGTGTTTTTGTATTGAGCACTACCAGTTTTTCTAGAAACACTTCAACCAGTCAGATTGTTAGCAAGTTGTCTGTGTATATTTGATTATTTATGACGCCTCTATTATGGTCTGAACTGGAAGCTTAAAGTTTTGTTTTTGTTACTCACTCCTATGATAGTATTGTTATCTGTCAGTAAGAGATAATAATTCACTTCTCTCCTTTGTTTCAGGCTGTGATTGTCTATTTTTGCTCTGAAGTGGTACCATCTTTCTGGTAATCTCAAAACTGGTGAACAAACCTGATATGCTTACTTTGTTACCTATTTCAATAGTACATTACTATACCTGTCAAAAATGATGGAATTATTTACGTGTGGATAGACACTTCTGCCTAGGATCAGAGTATCTGTGCACTCTGCCTAGGATCAAAGTGTTGCTCCCCAGCCTTCTGCCTAGTAATGGAATGTAGTATTTGTTCACACTAGTGGAAGTTCCGAGCTGAGAAACAAATAAACAGTAAAAGTTGCATTGTTCATTATATAGATAGATTGATTCTGTTGTTTTCAAGCTGTCAAATTGTATTGAATCTAACTGTTTCTTATAGTAAATAAAAAGTAAATATAAAAAATGCAGGATTATTATAATATAGGCAATTAGTAACTAAAAAACAGAGCAAGAAAAGTTATGGACCCTACCCAAACTTATCGAACATCAACAACTAATATGTAGCACCAGTTACATAGAAATCGTACAATGTAAGTTTATGCTAAATTGATCCCTTAGATTGTGTCTGGCAGCATTCATGCTTGTTTTTTGAAAATTCAGACTTTTTTAGTGATCATTGCCCAACAAAACGTTGAAGAAGTAACTTATTCATTGATCACACCTTTTTCCAATTTTTTAATTGATCACCCCCAATACAGCATGCTGCCAAAAGATGTTGGTCATGTGACGGTTTCTATTGAGTGACTACCCAGACCTTTTTATAAACTCATGGTGCAGGACCAAAAGCCCTGTTTTTTGTATTTTATAACCAGAAAGGCAGACAGACTTGCCACTAAGTTATCAAATGATTGACTTAAAACAACATTATTTGGCTTTACTGTATATGCTGGTATATATGACGGAAATTTAATTTGTGAAAAATAAAACAAAAAAACTATGCAAATATTACACTTCATCCGATATGATATCTAGTGGGCAATCTACCAAAGCTCGATATGGACAGTTATGGGTCTTGAATGACTTGCAGTGTGAAGTAGTTCTCCAAATACCCTCGTAAACCGTACTTATAGACTGGCATATTAATGAAGTGTCTATGTTAGGCATAAGGTACACTTTTATTTATTCAAGCAATATTTTAGAAAAATGGTTTTTAGTTATAAGAGATTTCATTTTAGAGAATCAGTTGCAAAATATCATCATTTATATCTTGTCACATAATAATAACTATTAGAAGGAGATTATTCTAAAGTTACAAAAAATGAAGCTTTCCTTCCTGATTGGAAAGCTGTATTGAAGTATCTTCAAGAAATCTAGTATTTATTGATTGGCATAGAATAAAGCTACTTCTAATTGGCCCAGATATCTTGGATTTAAGTCTAGTTTTAATTTTAAAATGGATATATTAAAAATTCTGATCTTTTTCTGAAATTTCCAATGAGATATTGTTTTTAGTTTTATGTTAATATAGCCAAGCAGATAACTTGAACTTAAATGCAAAAAGTCTATCACTCAACTTTCTATGCTAGGTATGTTAGAGGCTTATCAGCAGTAATTCCTCAAATTCATCTAAGTAATCATCTTTAATAGGAAGAGAATCTACGATATATTATCTATATGCTTCTGTTTATTTATAACTGACAAGTGCTTATATCTTAATGCTAATGTAGATATACAAGTAGGTATCCCCCCCAGCTTTACAAAGGTTCACTTTACACCACTTTGCTTTTACGAAAGATCTCATGTTGCCATAGTTTTTAACTCTCAATTTATTTTGTGCCTATGTTAGCAAGTTGTGTCAGAAAAAGCCTAAGAAAGTTCCTAAGGGTGTTAAAAGTAGTTTACAACTGGCATACATTGAAGGTTATTTTTGTGCGGTCTAGAAAGTCTAAAGAATTCTTTCCATATAAATTAATGGTAATTGCTTCTTCACTTTACGCCATTTTGGCTTACAGAAGGTTTTAAAGAAACAATCTATATTTGGATAGTGGGGAAACCTGTAATTGGGCACTCTAATTTTAAATTGGTTTCTATTTGAGGCATTGCTGCATTGTTATGCATCTGCATTGTTGGTTCTCAGGACCCCAGGTGTTATGAAACCGAAATGAATGACGATGAGCTGTCGCGTATCTAAATGATATATATGCTTATTACCCAGAGGTCACCTCATTTGACCTGTTGGCTATCCTAAGACTTTGAGTTTCTTTATCTAACTTAATGGGTTTGCTTCAAGCCACCCGCTTCACTTTGCTATCCAAACCATCTTCCCAAGGAATCAGGAAACACACACGCAATTTTCAAGGGGATCAAATTCCACTACTCTGCCACAAAAAAACTCACACACGTACACACGCATATTGTTACATATTCATTTTTCTGTTTATATCTCTATGCAAGATTAATATTCTTCACAGTTATCTTGATTTCTTGCTGGCATCTTTCTAAGAAAACTGATAGCTATACCCATAAAAAAGAGACTTTTTATTATCTGATTTTATGATAAGGACCATTTACAAGGAATATCTGACCATCTTTGGCACTTTTCCCAGACCATAGCATTCCACCTAAACGTCTATATTGTTTTTATTACCCTTGCCTACTTAATTTTCTCATCTGTTTCGGTTGAACTGTTCCACCATTTATACAGTGAAAAAAGATTGTACATTGTTTATTTCAGATGAGAAAGACAAAGCTATGGTATTAAAGTGTGCTGCCCCTTAATAAGTTATTAAACAGGTCTGGTTAGTCATTCAATAGAAACCATCAAGTGACCAACGTCTTTTGGCAGCATGTTGGGGGTGATCAATTAAAAAATTGGAAAAAGGGCTGATCAATGAATCTCACCTTTTGTTCAGCAGTGATCATTAAAAAGTCCGAATTTTCAAAAAACAAGCGTGGATGCTGCCGGACAGAAACTAAAAGACCAATTTAGCACAAACTTACATTGCAAATTGACCCCCTCCCACACACACTACAAACCTCTTTAGGGGTGGAATTTTAAAAGAACAAATAAACCCATTTTTCTAGACATAATAAGGAGTAAATGTTTAAATTTTCAGTCCTCTAGCTCCATTGGTGCGGCCTGTACGCGTGATACATACATAGCCAGCCAGATCAACTTAAAAGCTGAAGAAATGTTGACAGTTTTTGTTGATGGTTTCTAATACTTCTGCTAACATTGCCTTAATCACTTTTACCTTTTAGGATTATATTTTATCATGTCCCCATATTTTTAGTTTTATACTAATTATTATGTTTAATATTTTTTAATCACTGCTACCCACAACACTGGTTTATTGTTGGGTTTAGGTTATTCATGTGTTCTGACATTTATATGTATCTATCTATGTATCCAGACTTTGCCCAGCCCTAACCATTCATAGTAGAAACTTGAAATTTTGTACAAACACTCCCCTCAATAAGTAGGGAAAAGTTCTTTTTTGTTTTTTTGAAAATACCCCCCCCCCCCCCCCCCGCGGGGTGGGTTCAATATGCAATGTAAGTGCTAAATTGGTCACTAATTTGTACCCGCTTTGTTTTTTGAAAATTCAGACCTTTTTTAGTGATCGCAGCTAAACAAAAGGTGAGAGAAGTAACTTATTCATTGATCACCTCTTTTTCCAACTTTTTAATTGATCATCCCCAACACAGCATATATGGGTGGCAGTGATTTATAATTTCCCTTGGAATGCTAGTTTTATTAGAAACCATCAACCAAAAATCACTGTCAGCCAAAACTGTTAGGATAGGTTTCTTTTTTAAGTGATTCTGAATGGCTGGCTGGCTTGCTGGCTATCTATCTATATATCTATCTATCTATCTAACAAACAAACAAACAAACAAACAAACAGGCCACACCAATGGAGCTAGAGAGCTGAAAATTTAAACATTTACTCCTTATCATGTCTAGAAAATGAGTGATCCAACAAAAGGCGAGTGAAGTAACTTCTCCACTGATCATCCCCAACACGACATATTGCCAAAGGATGTTATCACATGGCAGTTTCTATTGAGTGACTAACCAGAGCCATTTTGTTTTCTATTGTTTCATTATAATTAGCTAGTTATATGATATCAGTTTGTGCATGTCACCTAAAATATCTTGGATCCCAAAAGGGCAAATTACATATCTCAGATGAAAATAAAAATCTACTTTACAAACCATCTATTAATTTCATAATTGTTTTACAACTGCAATCTGTTTAAGGAGACAAAGGATTAAATTAGGATTTTTATAAAAGAACCCTGTTGGTGGTGATCCAATTGGCTGATACTGCTTGGCTGTATAGACTAGAATTTTAAAAAAAAACTAGCTGTAAAGTGTAATACTGTGGGTTACCTCTTTCAAGATTCTAACCAGTGTAGAAAGTATAAATGATTTCAAATCAAGAAAAAGGATTTTTCACCTAGCAATCAATGTAATGTTTATAGATTTTATCCTATGTTATGTTTATACCAAATTTAATTGTTACAATGTGCCAGATTTAGGCATCAGCTAAATAAGCTACAGCTTAGAGACTCACAATCTGCAGGGGCCTCAAAAAATTTAAAATGGCATATATATCCACAAGCTTCATCAAACCTTCTGACATCATTTTCTAACAAGGGGTCTCTAAGCTTTATATAGCTTAGAGCAGGGTTGCCAGATTTGGCCAGGAGGGGAGATAATGCAATATTTATATCAGAGACTTAGCCAAAACAGGCATTGGAATAGTATTGAATTTGGGAATGGGGAGAGTCTGGAGGCAGAAGTTCACAACCAGCCTCTTATAGTTTTGAACTTCTGTCTCCACACTCGCTCCATTCCAAAATTTGAAGCAATTCCAATACCTGGGATAAAGCTTGGATGATCTCTCCTTCTGGGCAAATCTAGCAACCCTGGCTTAGGGAATGGAGCGAGTCTGGAGGCAGAAGTTCAAAACCAGGCTCTTGTAGTTTTGAACTTCTGCCTCCACACTCGCTAGGATTATCTCTCCTTCTGGCCAAATCTGGCAACCCTGGCTTAGGGCCTCAGCAAGTCTAAATCTGGTACTGTCCTTACATGTACTGGTCTGTGTAACTCAGTAGTAAAGCATTAAGAGCTTGGTGATATGAATCCTTGTTTAACTTCAAAGGAAAACTGAGATAACTGGAAAAAATCTTCCATATTTAGTGGATATCTTTGGTCAAGAAATATATACTTTTGGCTTATAAAGTCCATTTGGCAGTTGCTGCTAAGACGTCACCAAAGATTGATTTATTCACCTGTATTTATTTATGTATGTATGAATGTATGTATGTATGCATGTGTGTGCATGTGCCTGGGGCTTTACACATGGGGCCTAATATCTATATAGTAATTCCTACAACTTGCTTATGTATCTCCATAACTTAGAAATAACAATATCTAGACAGCTGACACGCACACATACACATGCACACACACACATGCACACACACACACACACACTAAAAAGAAAAAACAGATGCTAAAAGCATGGAAAGAGTTGGGAGCTACCAGTCAAGTAAATACTTTTTAAAACAATCTGTGATCAATAATCTTTCCACAATGTCAATTTCTTTATTATATAGAATATTCACCTAAATGCTTGAGAGTATTATTTCCCATAATGCCAATATAAATATCTTAAATAAACATAAATTCATTTTTAAATCATAGCATTTTTTTTAATGTAATTATTTTGAGTAGAAATTTTAACTTTCTTTGAAAATAACTAAAATACATTCCATGCTTCCTTCCATGGTTTGAAAAGCTTTCAAGAAGAAATGATGAAACATAGCTATTCCTATTTCCATTTTCTCTGATGTCAATTTTCCATTATCTTGTTAAAATGATGCATTCTTCAATAAAATGCAAATTGCTCTTGCTGAGAATGAAAAATTTAGCTGTTGTACTATAATAGTAACATATCTCACTTAAAATTCAAAAGGTATTTTTAAATATTGGAGATTCATATCTGGCACAATACAGAAAGCAGAGAATTGAATTTTTTTTTTCTTAGCCAAATTTAAAAATATTACAGTTGAGTTACAATAAGGAAGGCATTATTTTATCTTAATTCAAACTAAATATTATATATGAAGTTGTACCTATTTAATCAGGCGCTCTGTGATCTGGCAACACCCATGGTCCGACATGCTTTAAATCTGCCGCCACGCATACAAAAGATAGTAAGGGAACATGGTAAAACTGCCTTGAAGACCCAAATCCTTGACACAAGCGATTAGAAGATAAAACTCACTACCCAGGAACAAAAAACTATCTTTTATCTTTATGTCATCGTGTTATATCATCATATGCCATATTATGAGATCTTATTTCCAATTGTCATCTTATGTCGCTGTATGTCATGTTATATCATGCAATGTCGTATTATGTCATTGTCTTATTTTTGATAACTATTTCTATATTTTTCACTGGCATACAATGACATCACCTCGCTCCTTCGAATATAGTACAATCAAAAAAACTTCTAACTTCTAAATCTTTTGTGATCACTTTTGTTTAACTTTAGTGTAAATACATATTAATTTAGATTCATATGTTGTTGTTTTCTGGAAAAAAAATGTGATTCTTTTTATGTTAATAAAAAATATGCAAATTCTCCCATTTTACAATTGCATATAGGTAAATTTCGAAATATAAAGCAAAGTTTGAAGGGAATAATAGGCATTTTCTATACTTTTTACATGAAAGCAATTAAAAAATAACACAAAAAAGTTAAACAGTGTTATATTAAAAACATATTGTTCTATTTTCAACACTATTAGAAAAATCGCTAAAAATTGCTAAACTGCTAAAATTTATTACATAATAGTAAGAAAAAATAATTTGTTTTCTGGCATTTTCTGTGGTCTGGCAATGGCCAGATTGCCAGATTAAAGAGGTATAACTGTACTTGATATTAAGTAAAACATTTCAAAAAGGTTACAATTTTAAAATCCAATGATTATAATTATTATTTTTAAATTTTTAAATTGACGCATTTTTTTAAAAAGAAAGTGTCTGATTTAATTTTCTAATTTCAGTTATATTGAGAAAATTTCATTCAAAATGTTCCCAAGATAACTTTGGAAAAAAATTTCTAAATTCCCTATTGAAATTTGAAAATCCTTTAATTTAAACAAATATAAGTGACAATCTTATAATTGTTTAAAATCTGAATCCTTATTTTTGTTTTCATCAGCGTTTTAACGTCCCTCGTTGAACAAGATCCTACTAAGATTTGCCAGATCTCTCTATCATGGGCGTTGCAGTGCCAATATCTCCTGAACCTATCTAAATTGCACACCATCTTATTTTCTGCCAGCCACAATTTTGCATATGATCTCTAAAGATCCATGTTGTGAGACGTGATGTCCAGTGGTTGTTTGACATTCTTGCAACATGACCTGCCCATTGCCATTTGAGTTTTCTAATGGATTTTATGATATCTCTGACTCTAGTATACTGTGCTGTCTTGTGGTCTCTCCATGTGATGTTAAGCATGATACTCTCTTGTGCATGTTGCATGGTTCTTAGTTTAAGAGTCAATTTTTGGTTAGGTTTTAATGGATTAAAACATTGATTCAGTCTTTGATGCTTGCAGTTGTTAAGTTCAAATCCTTGAATGCTGATTTTGTTAGTCCTTTTGGACACAGAACCCTTTGAGAGATCATTCTTTTTTACTTGGAGATCATCATGCCTAGGGTGCATCTACAAAGGTAGCATACTATGTCCAATACAGGTTTCCTCTGCTACTCGAAAGTAGAGCCTTCCTATAAAAAAGATCTTTCCTAAGCTGAAATGGCATAAAGCAAAGAAGCAATAACCGTATATGGGAAATCTTTTTGAGCATGCCCAGACCCACAAAATGGTGATGGTGGTTTGTTAGGCTGAGTTGTCGGAGGTTGGGGTTGTTAGAGGTACAGGAGACATGGAGTGTAGGAGAGAGAGGAAGAGGGTGTTCTCTAACTGTATAATGGCTTGCTGCAAAACAAACAGTGAATGTTATTTTTGCTTTCTGCCTTTTTTTCGTAAAAGCAAAATGTGGTGTAAAGTGAACTTTAGAAAAGAGGGGGATATCTGTATTTAACCAGAACAGTGGAATTAACAAAAATCAGTCTAGTTGATTTGAATACGCTAAGTTAGTCCAAACAAATGTTCTCTGCACAGCCATAAGAATGTTACTGGATGTCATTGTCAATAACTGAGGAGTAGAAAGTGTAACAATGACGATTTGGGGATCAAAACAGCTAAAATGAGAAAGTTGGTCTGAATGAATTGTTAAGAGTCAAGGTGATATCTTAATTTACAATTACTGATATGTATGAATGATAAGATTTGGTGGTATTCAATGAATTGGCTGAATTCCAAGAATATCAGGTAAATTATAAAGAAATAGTTTTAGGGCTTCTTCACCTTCACAGTGGCGTATCTAAAGTATGGCAGGCATGATATGTGCCCCAGGTGCCACTTCAAGGGGGCGCCACTGACAGTTTCTACTAAAGTCAGACAAGCTATTCTCGGATAGTGAAAAAAAGAATTTCCTTCAGATGTATAATCTGTCTTTGATTATCAAGGGTGAGAAGCACATATTGTTAAACCACATGTAAATTATTAGTTAAAAATACATTGCTTGGGGCTACATGACCACATACCTCACAGTACTACTGTTCAGAGACAACTAGCTATAAGACGATTCTCTTGTGCAAATATCGAGGAAGTCTAAAGCTTTGTGCAAAATCTATGAAATTTGATGTTCTTATTAAAAGTGTGAAATGCTATCCAGGATCCATGTCTCATCTATCACCAGGTGTCCATAATGAATTCATCCTCATGATGGTATCCACTGATCACCAGAGTTTACTGATAAGTATTATAGTTTCAATTTTGACTTGACTCCTGATCAGGAACACTGTTAGCAGATGTCAGAAGTGAAATATATGGAAGTTGATTTTGAGAGGAAAACAGTCCTCATTAGAGAGTCTACCTTTGGTTTTATCCAGATAAGCCTGAAGAATGTGGAGAGCTTGGTTAAAGATATCTTAAAACAGCTAGAGCAGTGATTCCCAACCAGGGGGGAATTCCCCCCTGAAGTGAATTTGGGTAGTCCAAGGGGGCACTAAGGCTATTAGGTAAAAATAAAAGTCCAGTCTAGAGATATGGTTTTCTGCACTTCTATCTATCAAGTTGAAGGCTCAAATTAGCTCCAAGTTGAGAATGATTTAAGATGTGCTCTCTCACTAATAGACCCACAAATTGAAGAACTAGTAGCAAAAAAACAAGAACAACGATTACATTGATGGGTATATCAGTTACGATTGCAGAATTCTTATTTATTTTGTAATAAATTGGAATTTCAAATGATGTGTTATAATTATTTTCGATTGCTTTCTTTGAGTAACAAATACTCAGCAACTGTACAATTATAAAATTAAGCTAATTCTTAGTATGAAGCTGTTTAATTATATGTTAAATAAAGTTATTCTTTGTTGCAACTTAATAAATAGAGGGGGGGAATACTAGTAACCTTATTGACAAAAGTGGGGAATGACACGAAAAGGTTGGGAACCACTGAGCTAGAGAAAGACAAAATGGAGCTACAAGATTGTCAGTCACAATGCCATGACGACACAGCTTTCATGGGTGGTCACAGAAGTGGTGTTCATCAAAGAATAACTGAGAAAAACAACTTGATAGTGTTTTTGAATTGTGACAATCAATCACTCAACTTGGTGAGTGTACTGTAACGATATCGCTGGTGCACTCGGGTGCACATGTGGACAGACATGAAATCGAAGGAATGAGACAAAAGAAGGCTGTTTTTCGAAAGTCGAAGATTATAGCTTTTATTTGTTTTAAGGCTTGGTGCATTTCTTTTGCGTTGGCAAAACACAACATAAACATCAACATAGTATCATCAAAAACATATACCGAGAGAAAGACAAAGAAAACATAGCCGCCAAAAAGGAGAGAGGAAGACACTAGTATGTCAAGAGAGATTTAGCCGGCATATGCCTTTGAGGGGCACACACACACCTGTGACCCCCCTAAGGGCTGTCAGTTAACTGACTCCTTACTCTCATCTCATGTTTCCTTTATACTAACCAGTCCTCTTTCCCTCTATCTTTCTATCAGGTACACCCTTAATATATCTTTTCCGTTTCCTGTTTCCGACCTTACCTCATCAATCTATTTCCATCTATTTCCATTCTTCCTCTCTAAGCATAATCTTTGATGGATCAGCTTCGTCTTCGTCTTCGACTTGGGCCTATTTCATGTGTCAAAAACATAAATTTATTATCTCTCCTTAATAGTTAAAGGGCTGGCAACCATCCATATGGGTACTTGACCTATGACCTTCTGTCTATTGAGGGTTTCCTTAATGTGTGAAAATGTTGCTCACGTTCACAAACAGATATATCCCTGCGCATACATACACACGTTTCACACATACACACACCTACATAAAAACCTGTGTGATCAAACTGCTACCTGGTTTATAACCACCCATACAGGCATGCATATAAACACACATACAAAATCACACAGACACCTACATATGTCTTCAATCTCTCGCACACACATACATACAAATTATAATGAATGATAAACTTAATTGTCAAAGTTAATTTAAAAGTCGATAATAATATTACTGTACATGTAGCCAAGCTGGTGTATATAATGGGTCCCTGGCACCCAAACCCCCTTCTTCATACAGCTCTATCAGTTGCATTAGTAATAATTGATTGTAATTCCAAGTCTTCTTCTTGAAAGGTGTTTTCTAAAGTTTTCTTACTTTACAGCCTTATTGCATAAGGAGAAAATAAATTATGACTTTATTTCAGAAATATAATAAGACATTGTATGCAATCAGAAACAGAACTCCCAACAGTTAAGAATATTTTGGTTGACACTCATTAGTTTCAGTTTTTGTTGAATGTTCAGCGCAGACAGTTTTCTGGCACTTTCTACAGGTGCAAGATGCTTTCTACAGGTGCAAAATTCATTAGTAGCATCTTTTCTTTGTTGATTTGGGTCTTATTGCTTCTTGTTCTCTGTCAACAGCAGGTGTCAGAGTGATGCCACACAAGTAGCCATTGCATGCTGAATTGGATGAGTCAGGGCAACAAAGGAAGTAGCCATCTTCTCAATCAATGGCTTCACCAAATCTAATCTAGGGTGTTCCAAAAACTCTACCATTCCGATGAGGGAACTGTTGAATATAGGTTACAAAGGAATTGACGCCAACTAAATTCAACAGTTTCATAAAATATGCCAGAGGCCACCTTCTTGTTTTTCTCTGGACACTGTAGGCATGGCAGAGCTGATCAACTGTGTCAATGTCTCCCTTTGATTATAGTATGAAATAATGTTTGGTTTGACACTTTATCATTGTAGTGCATAGTAGAAAGAAGTACAACACTTTTATTTTTTGGGATGGGAACTAAGGAAACTAACGTTGTCTTTGTCAAAACAATGCTGATCCAACTGAATGTGTTTTATTGGCTTTGAACTGTGGAGGAATGTCAGATTTATTTTAATATGTAATCCTTTTCAATAGTTGTTCAGATACCAGCGTAAAATCTGTAAAATAATTGTCTGCTATAATATTGCATCTAGAATGATACAGAGTTTCAGAAAGGGATTTGACAATTTTTGAAGTCAGTCCTTTTGTAGGTTCATTTCCAATCTTTCCAACATATGGTTTGCCTGTATAAATGTATCCTGTATTGCAATCAACAAGAAGGAACAGTTACATTCCATACTTATCAGGTTTGGTTGGTAGGTATTGATGAAACGAGCAATGGCCAAGGAATGGAATAAGTTGTTTGTCGTTGCAAACTTCGGCTGATGGCATGTCATTTTCACTGCATTTTGAAATGAAGAAGTTCCAGACATCCCTAAAAAGATGCAAACTTGTCCTCACCTCTTCTTTCTGTGCGGGTGTCACTAATGTCAAATCTTAGATCTATTTGCGGACATCATAGTTTGAAAACAGGCCTTCCAAGACGACCATCACTCCATAGATTCCTGATATTTTCATGATTCTCTCTAGAGACACCACAATTCCAGCATTAAATAACCCACCAGGAGTTGATATGCCGATAAACGAAACAATCAGATTAAATCATCTAGACACCAAACAGGTACAGAAGACCAAAAAAGGCTTTTTGCTCCATCAAATCTATTGGGTTCCATTTTGCATTCCGCTTTCTATAATCAGCAGCTGCATTTTTGTGTGTAAAGTTCAAAATCCTGGATAACATTTCTTCTGGAAAAAAATGAATCAAAGCACTGTACTTTACTTTCAGTTCTTATTTTTGGTCCATACCTCCTATTGAAAATGTTAATTGCTCTAGCTCGAGATGTAGGAGGTGGAGTTGCCGACCATTGCCTTCCAGATTTTCCAAGGTAAACTCTTGCACAGAGGATATTTGGAAGTCCATTCGCCTGTCCAGAGGAATGTTCACTTGCTGCATCATCTTTATCCTCATCTGAATCTCTTGATATACTGTCGCCACTTTCTACTACTTCTTCGACACCATCATCTGAGTCTGAGAAGCATGATAGTGTATCTTCACCTCCGTGTACTGTGTTAGCATATATATATATATATATATAT
>VCCN01002810.1:7581085-7611234 GCA_006491835.1 Architeuthis dux | reverse complement strand
TATTACACCACCTCAAAGGTTTAAGGCCCTAGACATTGTGTAGATATGATTATGATGCGTGCTTGTATATACAAATTGTATAATTATTTTTCACACTAAAATGTTATAAATGTTCAAGCTCTTCTTTAATTCTTAACTTCTTCTCATGGATAAAGTAACCTGAAATTTTGCTTTGGAGAAGCCAGTTTTCACTTTTTATGCAATCTGCTCTTTTGTGCAAAGTGAATAAAAGTATAACGAAAAAAATTGTATCAAATTAGATAATTATATTCATATTTTTATGCTAAAATAAGTTCCATGAAAGCTAGTGTACATTTCTTTCTATACCTTTTCCCTAGCAATTTAAGTTCTAGAATCATTGTAAAATCATCTGAATTCTGCATACAAGGGTGAATCAATGAGTCTATAGCCTGATACATAGTTATTAGCTGAATTTTGATCTGGAATTTTCATTGTATAATATTTGATCTACTGTATATACCAGCATATGTCGACTTTTTATGCATAAAGAATTTGTGGAGATGGGTTGGTCACCTAGCAAGAAGAAATGACAATAGAGAGGGAAAAGACTAACTGACTGGTGCCCATGGGACAGTAAATGCAGTAGGAAAAGACTAGACACAAGATGGAGGGACAAAATAGAAAAGTTTGCTGGTAAGACGTGGCAGCGGTTAGCTCAAGAGAGGTCGATTGGAAAAACCTTTGTCCAACAGTGGACTTATAACAGATGATGATATGGATCATAGTATTTTGTATAGTTTTGAGAAGGGTCATTAATATTCAAATGGTTCTTTGGACGATTGAACTCCTGTGTCCATTAATATTCAAATGGTTCTTCGGACGATTGAACTCCTTCTTGTTGTTTGTGTTGTAACACAGAAACACCTGGGCCCAGTGCTATAAGGGTTATCCTCTTTAAACATAACTTCTGTTTAACCTATTGCACTCACACATGCTATGTGACTAAAATTCAACACTGAATTAAGTGCATTGACAAGAAAGGGAATTATGTTGAAAAATAAATATTTGTTCTGTAAAATAAATGCTTTTTTTCCATGCAGACTTATTGATGTACCTATGTTTTCTGTTTTAAAAAATTTCTAAGGAAATTGTTTTGGGGGTATATTTTTAGCTTATAAGAAAAAAAAGTAAGTAATTTTGATTCAAATACAGAATTTGGCTAAATTTTCCCAGTTCAGCATTTTAGATTCTTTGAATCAGAAGATAATTTTACTTTCATTCTTTTTCTTTATGTAAATCATCTTAATTTTATCCTATGTTCACGATTACATTTAAAGCAAACAAATATTTTTTCCCATTATTGATATTGATGAACTATAATTTGTATTCAAATAGTTCTTAGGATGATTGAACTCCTTTTTGTTGTTTGTATTGTCAACACAAACAACTAGGAGGAGTTCAATCATCAGAAGAACTATTTGAATGTTAATGACACTTCTCAAAACTAGAAAATATAATTTGTATATTCAACTACTGTATATACCAGACATTTAATTTTAAAAAAACCCCAAAACAATGCAAATATCACACTGTGTCCAATGCACTGGTATTAGATTATGACACGGGGGCCATCTACTGAAGCTTGATATGTACAGTAATGGGACTTGGATGAGTTGCAGTGAAGGTAGTCCTATAAATACTCTTGTGAACCATTCTTTTTATTGTCTGGCATATATGTTTGTGAGAATATCTGCTTTAAAGCTAAATGCTGATCAAACCATTCTTTTGTAATATTAATACATGGTGTAACCTAAAAGTCTGGGAAGCTTCAAACATGAAATAGCTTCATCAAAGAAAGAAAAAAATGATAAAATATGAGGTTCTTTATTTCCCGGTGGTCTAATTTCAAGAGATGTGTGAAATGTTTGGCAAGACACAGAAAACACTGGGTGACTTGACAGATGAATAGCATCTTGTATTTTTTAAAACTATTCTTCAAATCTTCTTCAATAGAACATCTTGATATATGTATAAATTACTTCAATTAGGATTTCTGAATTTAAGTAGAAGCCAGTGTAACTGAATCCCTCTTTTCTGTAATATACAAGGTATATTTAGAAAGTATCCAGCCATTTTGAATATCTCCAGAATGGGTTGTCCGGCCTTGATGTAACTTGACAACAAATCAAAGGGACTTTACTGTGTACATGTGAACACTCTCCTATGGGGTTACTCAATCAGCAGCAAGATACCATTTCTGTTTTTTGTTTTGGCCAAACATTGCCCCCCCCCCCCGGTCTGACAGTCCAGATGTTGCTCCCTGTGATTTCTGACTTTTCCCAAAGCTAAAATTGCTGTTGAAAGGGAAATTTCAGACCATGGACGATATTGAGGAGAATGCTACACCGCAGCTGATGGCGATCCTGAAAGAGGACTTTGCAGACTGTATTGAAAAGTGGAAGGAATGATGGGATAAGTGTGTCAGCTCACAAGGGGACTACTTTGAAAGGGACTAAGGTGCCATTTCCCTAAGGTGCCATTGCATAGATAGACTATTTTTACATTAATATCAAATGGCTGGAAAAACCTCACATATATGTGTGTTTGTTTAGAATTCATAAATTGGTGTCTTTTAATAATTTATGGTTTCAGTGGGGAATTAGGACCACAGTCTGGCAGATTCAAACTGTTACACAGTTGATCTTTCTACAAACTACAATTCTGGAATGCACCTTTTGAGTCGGACAATCTTGAAAGGTGGGAATGATATTCTGAAATATGGTGAAAGAATACATAGGCAAAAAAGGTTAAGAACCACTGATCTAATGATATACAAGGTTTTTCTAATCTTCTCTTTAAATTCTTACTTATTACAGATATGGTGTACTATCCATATCAAGGATTGAAACCAAATTCTATCAGCCAAAATAGATTGCATATTTTTTAATGAATATTTGTGACTTAATTTATATTAAAATTTCATTTTATTATTATATTTATCTTGATAATATTTGTCTTATTTAAAACATTAATTTTAGCAAAGTCTATTTGAACTCCAATTTATTCTTTACTACCCCATTTTCATTGCAGATAATTGGGTTTTAACATTTCATCTTAAAAGAAAAACTCACATTTTTGCCTTCTAAATAATGAAGCTATTTGCTGTTATTTCTCTGGAACACTAACCTCCCAGACGGAGTAACATCATCGGTATACGTATCCAGGTTATATATTTGGTAAATCAGAGATTACCCTATGCTGGATGTAGTCAGTAGCATAGCAAATGGTTTTTAGGCATAAATTTATGAAAAAAATAAAAGTGCTTATGCCAGAAACATCATATTACCATTCAACCATGACTGAATTAGTTACTTATATGTTTGACGTAAGCAGTTGCTTTGCTACTGTTCTCTAATGTCCCTCATTGTATCTTTATATCAGTTACTGTTTTAGATCAAATCTGCAAAGATTAGCTATAGAAAGCTAAAGGCTTCAAGAAATTCCAATTAGTTCTGTTTGCAGCTAAATATATAAGTATTTAGGCATTTTGTACATGTGTTATTTCATTCACTAAATATTTGATTATCTAACAATGAGAAGCATGGGAAATTTTAGCTGCTTTCATTTTCAGTAGATGGTATTAGCAGATGATTATAGAATTTCATACCTGGCATTTTGAACTATATTATATTCAATACTGCTACATCTTTCATTAAATTATATTAATACAGAGGAAAAGTTTTTTGTATTTGAGATGTTTATTAACTGCTTTAGAGTAAAATTTATAAATCAGATTTTAGTTTAAAAAAAAAAAAATTTAAATCAGATAAGTGCATCATTGTCTATTATAATTTAGGTATGGCCAGTATCTGGTTGTCTTATGCATGTGTACACACTCTTTGGAATTCATATCACTGGCTGAAAACCCACCCGTAGGGCAGATTTTCAGCCAGTTCCTGCAGAAGAACTAAATGAGGTCTTTGACCTCTAATAAGAGATCAAAACTGTTTTTTTTAGGGGAACCTTAATTCAATACTTCTGGCTACAATGCACCGTTTTGGCTATTGATAAGTCACATAGATAGATGGAAATCAGGTCAATATTATTGGGGTGAGCATGAACGCAGACCCCATACTATTATTATTCAGTTGCAAATCACACAGACCTTTTTTTGTATTCTATATGTTAGCACATTTTAGGGGTACCTTAATTCAATATCTCTGGCTACAATGTGGGTTTTGGCTACTTAGAGATCACACACAGATAAACATAATCAGACTTTTAGTATATATATCGGGGTGAGCGCGAATACAGACACTGCACTATATTTTTAAAAGGTTTTTCAAAAACTAAATTGCTGAAAACATTCCTGAGGTCCCATTAATACACACAGAAATGTCATAGGGTTATGCTGTCACATACAGATGGACATTTGGTGAATTATGGTAGGATTACTAGGGTTATATTCTGCTATTTATATTAATGTAATAATATAGTAACCAGGTAGATTCAAACACAGCAAAGTATATTATCTGGTATGTTTAGTTATCAGATTAAATATTTAGTTTTTCACCTTGAAATTCACAGATAGTATATATTGTAATTGTTTTATATAGGTACATCAATAAGTCCATAGCCTAATGATGAAAAATCATTTATTTCATATAACAAATATTTATTATTGCACTGATTTACACAGACTAGTGTTCTCATCTTGGTTGTCAAAACCTTTTGGCTATTGTGCCTTCCAGCCTTCTTCAGGTATCTGTCATTGTTGGTAACCCTCTGGGAATTTTGAACTGAACCCTTTATTCAATCCACATGGATAGATTGTTCTCATTCTGCTGCCCATGCTAGAGGATATCTTGTATCAGTTAATTCTTCCTATTTTTTACTGGTGATGTCGCTTGTCTGCCTCTTCCACTGAACCAGAATATATGACTTTTTTTTACACTATTCAACCAAAGGATTTAACTCACGACCATCAGACAGGTTACTAGATACACTTAACCAAGGCTTTATCCACTAGGTACAACGTCCGAAACGTTGTGACTATAACAACCAAGATGAGGACACCGGTCCAAATAAATCAGTGTATGATAATAATTCCTCTTCTCAGAAATTCAGGCAAAAATATTTATTTTTCAACATAATCTCCTTCCTTGTCAATGCACCCAATCCAATGCTTCTCCATTAATCATATAGATCGAACATTACACAGATCAAAATTTCAGCTAATAACTACGGACATTGATCCACCTTCTTACACAGGTGAAAAATTTCAATGTTCTAGCTTTGTGATCTTTTTATATGAAGTCAACTACACAGAAAGAAAAGTTTGCCAGGTTTTATGAAAAACTGTTTTCATCTGGGTGTTTTTAAGTACTTGGCAGGAGAAAGATATGCTGGTATGTTTATCAATAATCGGCACTTTACTAATGGAGAAGAGGTTGATCTTAGCAAATAGTATAAATGACTTTTCAAGCAGCTTAAAGTACAAACAACAGGTATACCAACGATTTTCTGTCAATGGATGATCCAGCACCTCTTAATCCAGACAAATTAAGAGTGAACACTTGAACATCTCGCGGCTCTCAGACTAGTTCACTGAATGTCCACAGGTAGAATTGTGTGTGGAACCATCTTTTAATTGTTTATACTGCAGTAGTTTTTATTGCTTTGTCGGTTTTGTAAAATTTCTATCCTAATTTGCTTATATTTTCCTTTAGTAATGGCTTCCAGGCAAAGTGCAGGTGTCATTTATGGTGTAAAGCACAAAGAGAAGTCCATATCAATGCAAGGAAAAGTAGAAATGTTGAGAAAACTCAACCATGGTGTTTCTGTACAGATGCTATTGGCTCATCAATTGTATATTTACTAAGCCTCAGGGATGATAAGATCCTCAGCCCCAAACAAGTGTATAATTCAGATGAAACTGCTTTATATTATAGATGTACTCCTATGAGGATGAAGACGCACACATTTAATTCATATTAGAAACCCTCAACCAAAACTGTCAACATAGGTTTCAGGTGGTGTACCTGTGTTAGCTTATAGCAAGTTATTGGAATTTCCCCAGTCAGTTTTTCTTATATGTGCTTTCCAACTTTCTGTAGCCATAACACTCCACTCAGTAAACCCCTTAAAATTTAAACTATTTTCAAATAAAATTTATACACATATATACAAATTTCTTTCTAAGTTTCTAAAATTATAATCTACAGATCTGTATTGATGAAATATAGCATTACAGAAAATGGTGTTCAGATATATAAAGCAATTTTTGGAAAAAAAGAAAAAAAAGAAGCGACTAATGCTACATAAAATGGAAAAGAAATCTCGAAGAAAATGCAAGTTTCATTCTTTTTTAATATTGTCCAAAAAGTTTTTGATAATAATATATCTTGTTATATATTATACATACTGGTAAATACCCATGATAAAATTCATGGATATATTTGAATTTCTATGAGATGATCTTTTAAGAAAAAAAAACGACTGAATTCCTTTCAGTGGAAGAGTCCATAGTTTCAAATGGTGGGTAGGAAATATTTTTATCAGTAAAATTGCTAACTTTTAATGGAACAGTTGATTGTTACAGACAGAGAAACAAAAAAAAATCACACCGTTTATTATATAAGTAGATTAGATTAGAAAAAGTTGGTATCAAACCATTGATACTGGTAGATCCAAAGAGCATTGAACTTACTAACTATGGCCAGCAAGATTAGCTTGTTGATTATTGCTATATAATGTTTGTCCAGATCGATTTTTTCCTCATATGATCTACTATTTAATCCCAGTGAAAAAAATCAGCGATATATTTGGATTTCTATGAAATGCTTTTGTTAGAAAAATTAATAGTGAATTCATTCAACTGGAAGAGTCCATATTTTCAAATAGTGGGTAGGAGGTATTTTTATAAACAAAATTGTCACTTTCAAGCGGAAGAGTCCAAGAAAATCACGCTGTTCTTTATTAGAATAGATAATCACCCTATTCTGTCAGTAATACTTGCATTAATTCCTGATCACTGACAGTTCCTTTCTTCTTGATTTTCAATGCATTTCTATAATAAAATCATTAACAATGCATTATGCATAAAATAGCTCTATTCTGTCAGTAATACTTCTCTTAATTCCAGACTTAATTCCAGACCACTGCCATTCCATTTTTGCCTGATTTTCAATGTACAACATGTAGACTGGGTGCTGAAACTTACTCAAACAAATATTAGGTAAAAAATTGCAAAATTCTGTGTTTAATCATCCATCTTTTTTGTTCTACCAGAAATATTCAGTTTGTTAGTGCAGAAAATTACAAAAGCAAAGCAGATATTTTATGGCGAAAGATAATTCATTGAAAATTAACTTTTCTTTTTTTCTTTAATATTGAATCTAATTTTTGGAGAGAAAATGTTTGCTTGTTTAGATTACGAAGAGTCTGAATCTTGATTATAATTTAAGTTGATTTATTTTGAAAGCAACATTCTGCATCTTTCTAAATATACCAAGTCTGTTGCTAGTGAAGAGATTCTATTCTTAACTCGCATGTTTTGTTTAAATTTTCTAGTCTGGTTGACTTCTATTATAATATTGAAGAGATTGCTTTGATTGGCTTTAATTAAGTCACAGACATGTGCTAATATCAATCATGCTATGCAGTGATGATATTAGTTTGACCTTTCCTTCTAATAAAGGTTAATACATATATCAAACCAGTCTGGTTTGTCACTCAATAGAGACTGTCATGTGACCAACATCTTTTGGTAGCATACCATGTTTGGAATGATCAATTAAAAAATTGGAAAAAGTGATGATCAATGAATAAGTTACTTCTCTCGCCTTTTGTTGAGCAGTGATGACTAAAAAAAGTCTGAATTTTCAAAAAACAAGCCTGACACAAACTAAAGGATCAATTTAGCATAAGGGATTTTTTGTAGACATAATAAGGAGTAAATGTTTAAATTTGCAGACCTCTAGTTCCATTCGTGCGACCTGTATGTGTGATATATACATACATAGCCAGCCTGCCAGACCAATTCAAAAACTGAAGAAACCTATGTTGACAGTTTTGGTTGACGATTTCTAATAAACAAACATTTCTAAATTTGAATATTTTATTAGCCATGCATAAAAATCATATTTATTTTTATTTATTTAATTATTTTATTTCCTATTGAAAAAAATTTCACATATGTTGCTATCTTAAGCTTTTCCAATTGGCAAGGATAATTCTATTGATTGGCTTCATTGATAAATTTTTCAGTGATCGATTAGTCAGTCATTCAGTAACTTTGTATGAAGTATCACTTTACAACACTTCGATTTTACAAAAGACCTACATTAGTACTTGTTCTCAGTGGTGATGTACCGGAATATCAGGTCGGATATCCGTTGCTGGATTCACAAAAAATTATCAGTGCCAAATTTTAGCCACCCAATATTTTTTAACAGATGGATTCGGATATCCGATTTTTTGTGAATCCGGCCCTGGATATCAGACCGGATTGATATTCCGGTACATCACTAGTTCTTACTAATCAAAAGAAATCCGAATAGAATAGTTCCTTAACATTGTTTTAAATCAAAAACACCTGAGATTACTTTATCATTTTGTTTTAATCTGTGTGTATTTTTTTTTTTAAAAAACCCCTTTTTTTCAAATCATATATGTAATTTTATTAAATTATACTTCGTTTGAAAAAAACTTTTCACAAAATAATTCAGCATGACTTAATAGCTGAGGTCACCGGTGTCAGCCAAAAATGTGACCTTTTGGAATGAGCAAAATGTGGGTCCCAAACAAGTCACAAGCACCAGAGTTTCATAGGAATGCTCTACATTCGAATAGCAGGAGAAACCTGCATTTGCTTTTCTCTTGAAAATCAAGATTTAAAAATAACATAAAGCATTGTTCTTTATCACTTCTCTAAGAGTAGTATCTCTATCTGCTATATCAAGAGTTACATAATTGCACCAGGAAAGCTACAAATGGAATTATAAAAGCAACTGATTTTGTGCAATAATAATCCTACTGAGTGGAAGTAGTCAAGTACCTTAGAGTCACTTTGAACAGCTATATCTTGTCTTCTGAGACTTTAGCACCAGATAAATTCAGCTACAAAATCAAAGGATTAAGATTACTAAATCCAGCTATATTTTTGTAAGAGGAGGCAGTGAGCAAACAATTAGTGTTAAAACAGTATGTTTGTGGTATTATTTTAGATTTTATTCTTGTTTATGCATGTATATGTGTGGTGGTTCAAGTTTATTCTTCAGAAATATTGCATATTAATGGCTTAGTGATGTTTTAAATTATTTCTTTCTGTTATATATCCGTTTAGGTAAACTTATTATTTTGTCTGTTTGTCCACACAATAATTCTCAATGATTTTCAATGACATTTTGTGAAAGGGTAGGCCATGTAACAATTGATTACATTTTGGAGTGGATTCTATTTTGTTAACATTGCAAGATAGGACAATTCTTTGGATGTAATAACACAGTAATGATGTCATCATGGTGCAACATTAAAATGAAAATGGAGTGCAATAACAGCAATGTCGTCATCTCAATGGAAGTATAGTGTGGTAAGTGCAATAACAGAGAAGTCACCATGATGATGTCAGCGATGACGGCATTGTGATGGTGTATGTATGTGCTCTCTGAATGCTGTCTAGTTAAAAAAACTAATTCTGAAATGCTAAAAGGCATGATTTATTTGCCAAGTGATGCTGAACTGTGAAACCTGACTGAACCAAAAAGAAACTCGAGCCATATTTGAAAAAACAAAAAAAGAGACAAATTGCCTTCAAGGCACAAATGATGGCTCTAATCACGTCATATTTTTCTTCATTCTAATAATTCTAATGATTAAATCTTTATAAAAATCGATATTTGGAATTGTTTTTTTTAATGTAATCTTGCAATTATTTTCAACATTTTTGTATTAAAACTGATCCATACTTTTCCAGAATGCTGAATTGAATAATGATTCTATTCAATACATTAGCAAAAATATAGTTGCTCCCACATCACGTGACACATGAGGCAGTCCAGGAACTCCACTGTTTATGGTCCTCAGGCAGTCTGCTGATGTCATTCCACCTTATGTTGACTAGTCAGGGGTCCCTCTCCACTGTCTGTCACCAGCTCATCTTGAGCTGCCTTCTCTTTCTCTGGCCTTTTGGCCGCCATTTAACTCAGAAAGGTTTTCACTGATGTTCGTCATACTGTCTCCCAGTTGGGGATGACTGTTGTCCTGGCTGCTTTGTCTGTGAAGTGTTTTGATCTTAAGAATGCACTATGTTTCTGAACTTCTGCAAGAGGTATGGAATGATTTCAAACTCTGTCTGAGCTGCTAGCATTTTGAAAAGATAAAGTTACTTTTAGAAAGGAAAAGACTAAAGAGTCAGTCAGTAAGATTTAGCTCATAACTCAATGAAAAAAATACTTTAACTCAGTTAATATTTATTTCCTATATGATTCAGATATTGCTCACAGCTTCTACCCTGCCATATCATGTGCACAGATAAAGTTGGTAAATCTTTCTGCAAGTATCAACTCAGGAAGTTTGGGAAATGCATAGATGATATGCTTTAGTTAAAATCAGTCGAAAAAACACACACGTGCACATTTATATTTATAAGATTAATAACCAGGTCAGCTGCTGAAACCAAGGTGGAAATTGTTTCTGAGATTATTAACTTTCAGTTTTGTTTTGTACATTCAGCATGCACCTGATTATTTGTGAGATAGAAATAAATAAAATAATAATCAGAAGGAAAACTTATATATTCTGGTTCTTAGCCTTTTACTTTTCATGACTGAAGTTGCAGTAGCTGTCTGATTTTATTTTTTTTCAATGAAAAGCAATAGGAAGACCGGTTTATTTTGATTTATATTTAAAGAGATGTTTTTCTTCATTTAAGGGTACTTTTAAGCCTGATTTCAGAGACTTTCAGCAATAGGGAGACCTGTTTATTTTAATTTCACTTAAAGAGGTTTTTATTTCATTTAAGGCTACTTTTAAGCCTGATTTCAGAGCCTTAAAATGTCCAGATGAAAAACACAAACCCATTTCTCACTGAATGCTTGAGATTTAAAATTTTTAAAAAAAAGAAGGGTGATTTCTAAATTTTTTTTCATACAGATAAAAAGATTTTTTATAAATAAGTGGTTATGAGAACAAATATTTATTATAAATATAGCATAAAATAAAAGATTCATTTTCATTAAGGTAGAAGATTCATCTTAATATCATCTCAATTTTGATGTGTTTATACCATAGAAATTCACAAACAATTACTGTATTTGATGGCATATAAGACTCCCCTTATTTCAACAGGGAATATTAAGAGAAAAACACATTTCCACGAATTTCTCTCATTTATCACCGTTTTTTTTAAAACTCCTCCTCAAGTTCTGGCCAATGTGGGGCTAGACAACGGAGCTTACGTTTATCTTTTGAGCTTTTTTTTTTTTTTTTGTTGAAAAAAAGAGGTACTTATATGCCATTAAATACAGTATGTAAACATTTTCTCTTCCATATATCATATTCTAGTAGCTGTCCTAGCAAGATATGTTAATTGTATATAATCTCTGATTTTCTTTGCTTTTTTCTCTCTGTCTTGATATTTGTACTGAGTTCTCAGACCATTCCTCTATGCATCTGTGTTATGCATACAATGTTTTAATGTTAGCTTCCTGTCATTGTGAATGCTCACATCTGGATATTAAACTCCAAGTGATAAAATGCAAAGCTGACCTTCATGTGATTTGATTTTTAATTGCAGCGTAATCTGGTGAGACAACAGGGAAAAATCCAAAATTTGTCTGTATGTATGCCTTGTCTTTGAATTAGCATGCATATACAGTTGGAACGCAATCAAACACTAGCCTGTTAGGCATCTCGGGTCTTTTTTGTTAGTCCCCACCACACTAAATAATTATGGCTATTACAGTTCACCGTATTTTTGTTTGCTAAATAAATGTAAATAAAAAAAAGGTTAAGGACATTTCAGCAACTCGGCCTTTATTATCTTATTGAGATAATAACCTAGGGTTAGTCAGGGCAAAGGTTAGTTTAACTTTTAAAAAATGTATTTACATTTATTTAGGAAACAGTAATACGGTGAACTGTAATAGCTATAATTATTTAGTGTGGTGGGGACTAACGAAAAAGACCTGGCATCTCTTTTCAACATAACTCAAACACTGAAAACTTAAATGTTCAGTCAACTACTATAGTGGCCTTATAATGATAACAACTAATACTTTAATAAATATTGTAAAGATGTGAGCTTGTGTCTGTACATATGTTCGACTGCACTCTAACAGCTACCTTGACCTTGTTTTTATGTTTGACACCCTGCCGTTGTCTAGGGTGTTCAAATGCTTGTTGATGTAACATCTTTTCTTCCAATTATTTTGTTGACTTTGGCAAGGAAGGAATTTTTAATACTGTTTCTTTTTTTCTTCATACTTGCTCTTGTTGTCATACTATCTTACTTCAACCCTACCTGTTTCTGTTCTGCCCTCCTGTCTGTCATCAGGTTCCAGAATTCCTTATCATAGATTGTTCTAATGACTATGTTCTGGGGTTGAGTCAGTCTCATGTGTGAGAAACTTGGGCAAGTTTTTTTTTTTAAATTTTGTAAATTTGATTTTCTTTCTACATAAAACGTACAAAAATTACACTGATTTGGGTCATGTTGCCAGTCCCGAGCCCAGATAGATGAGGAGGGTTGAGTGTTGGGCTAGCAACTCCACCTCGTAAAACCTGCTTGCTATTGAAACTGCAGCAGCATCAGCTCAGTGATTGCCCAAGTGATCACCTCCGCAAGAGCCTAGTCGGGAAGATTCCTCTTCAGAAGGGCTCATGAAGCTAATGAAGAAAAGCTAGTTCACCAAGCAACCTTCTACCGACAGAGGCAAAAACAAAATAGGGACCTGGAACATCAGAACCTTGTTTGAGAGCAGGAAATCAGCTAAAGTGGCGACTGGAATTCACAGGGAAAGAGAGGAAGTGTTGGGAAGCCAGAGCGGACCTGGAGAAAATCAGTTGAAAGTTTGGTGAAAGCGGCCAGACTGACATGCGTCTAGCTGGGGAAGTGGTCCAGAACTGAGTCTGTTGGCATGGTGTGGTTGCGGCCCTATCCTCCACAAGGAGTTTACAGGAATACACAATAATGATGTAAATTCAAATTTAAGTTCATAAATTTCCTTTTTTTTTGTTGTTGTTCAAGATAAATTCATTTAGGATTTTAAATGATTTTTCATAGTTTAAAAATGTTGTTTTCTTATTTCTCTTAAATTTAATATATAGACATTAGAACAAAAAGAAAATTCATTTAAGATTAACACTTTACCTTGTAACTCTAATTTTAATCTTTATCATACAAACCCCTAAACCAGTTTTGTTTGGCGTATTTACTTTATGGTACTTATACTCTACTAAATTGATAATTTTTTGTTTTTGCACTTTTTAATTATCAAAAGCACCTAAACATTATTGACTTAGGTAAATATCTTAATATTTGTTTTAATAAAGCATAACACTTAATATCTTATCCAACAATACATCTAACCATAGATTTACAATAAACCGTGTTCATATCATTGAAGAAAATGGATAGATATACATGAAAGGTCATAAAGATCTTTTTGTTGAGAATGCTTTGTATTTTACAAATACTACTTTGAATACTCTTCATGATGTGGTGAAACGCAGGGTCTGAAGTCTTGACTTGGATTATGGTGAGGGTGAGTTGTGCACTATCAGCCTCACTCTCTCATCCCTGTTTGTCTAGGTCCAGCAGCAAGACATGGTCAGGACAACTGGAGACAGGCCGGAATGCAGTGGATGACCAGGGTGCTCTGTGTCACACTGTACTCTTTGTGCTCTACAATGTGTTGCTGGCTCTAAGGGGAATCATACCCTGGTTTGGAATCTGAGTTGTCCATCTCTTAGTCTGATTGCCAACCGTGGTTAGAGAGCCCAGTCTGCCCTACTATTTATCCATAGCTGGGGGAGGGGATGGATTCATGCCTTTTTCAAGGGCATTAGTGCCAAGTAAACACAAACTGTATCAGCTGGAGTTTGAACTCAGCTCACTGATTCCATTCTCCATGCCATTAACCATTAGGCTACCCACACCTCCACTTTGAATACTAGACGTCTGATAGATGGATCTTTTGACCGTGTTTGAAATTAGTTTTCCTTTACTTTTATAAAACCATGGAAACAAGTGTTACTAACAAAAAATTAGCATTACAATTTTACATCTTTCTTTTATTTCTATCTCTAGGATATTCATACAATATAGATGTCTACATTGTGCAAATTTATCTATTTCTTCCCTGTTATATTAAAATGTATAAATCCTTAGTAGGATATAAAAGTAATGTTGAAAAAACATGCTTGTAGATAATCAATATTTGATCAACATACAGAAGTCTGTTTTGAGGAGCACCTTGTATGTCCAATAGCGCTGACACAATTATACAAGAATCCAAAAAGATCCCCACCCATTTTTTAATCTTTTTTTGAAAAAAGAAAATCATTTCTTCCAAAAATCAAAAAAATCATTATTCTTTAAAAACATTTAAAAATATTTCTGCAACCCCTAATAATCTTCATGGGACCCCCGGAGGTGTCCCTAACCCTACTTTGAGTAGCTCTGGTTACATTACTTCATCTAAAAAAATAATAAAATAATTACTGTCAACTTTTTCACCTGATTTTTCCTGCTGGAAAATAGGAAGGGGGTGCCTGCGTGTGTGTATGTGTGTGCATATCTCTGCTACTACTGTTAGTATTCCATCTGAAAAAGCAATACTCATACACCACAAATTACTTTTTTTTACGAAAAAGAAGCGTTTTTTCCAAAAATAAAAAAAAAACATTTTTAGATGTCTACAAGGTATACTTATGCAAATTTGCATGGTTCTTAGCCAAAAAACACAAGATTAAAAGAGTAAAAAAAAAAAGAAGAAATTCCCCAAATCCCCAAAAATGTTTTTAAAAGATGTCTTGGAGCACTCATGCGAATTTGCAAAATTCTGGGCCAAATTGTGTGTCCGGTATACAATGATACAAAAACCAAGAGAAAAGGGAAGAATACCTCGCCACTTGGCTGATTGTTCAGTCAGGTCAGTGATCGTGGCTACAGTGATTCAATATTTTCAAAATCAACCACAATTCTTGTTAATCAAATATTGATTTATTTGCAAACACAGAATGGGACTATTTTGCAAAGCCAATTTGGCGTGGGCGTTCTGGCATCATCTGATATGGCGTAAGCCCATTTGGCGACTTACGTTTTGGCGTTAGGAAAAAAATGTTGATTGATTCATCATCATTCAAAGGTGAAACTTTAAAAAACCTTAAAACTGTAAATTTAACTTTATTGAATAAAAGTTTTAAAAAACAAAACAGATATAAATTTTGGCCAAAATTTTACATTAAATAAAATCTTACATTTTGACATTAAATTATTATTAATAATAGACATTTCACTTCTATTTACATGAAATAAGATGTGTTTACCTTGGAGTTTTAGTTATATTTAGACTTTTACTTCTATTTTAATTAATTCTATTTTAACTTAAATTCGCTTTGAATTTTACTAATATTCAATCGACTTTTTAATTTATTACAAAAATTAAATTTTTTATTTTAATCGCAGTCATTAACTACAGTTTCTTCATTTGATAACTTCATTACTGAATGAGTTTGAAAACAAACAAAACATATTATTTATTTATTACAAAAATTAAATTATTTTTTGTGTTTGCAGGTACTACAGTCTTTGGCAACTAACTCATATTAATCTTATTTGGTACTTCTTTGGATGGTGTTTTCTTTTTAAGTTGCTACGATAGCTGAATATATGTATATACTCATTTTTCAGCAATGAAGAAGTTATCAAGCAAAGAAACTGTAGCTAATAACTGAAGTAAAATGAAATTTAAATTTTTATAATGAATTAAAAAGTTGAATAAATATTAGTAAAATTCGAAGGGAATTTAAGGCTTATTTAATTAAAATAGAATTTAAATAGAAGTAAATATGACTAAAAAATCTCATCTTATTTCATGTAAAATTGTAAATAGATCTGAAAATTCTATTATTAATAATAATTGAATGTCAAAAAATGAAAAATTGCTAAATATTTAGAAATTTATATCTATATTATTTTTAGGTAAAAAAAAGGTTAATTAGTTTTTGTTTTTAATTAAATCGTATTCTTGAACGTTCTATTTACTGTTTAATTTACTCCAAACAAACTGAAATATAAGAGCAAATTTAAATAAAAACTGTTTATTTTTTTTTTAACTTTAAGCATTTTTTTCAATAAGTTAAATTTACAGTTTTATGGCTTTTTAAAGTTTCACCTTTGAATGATGAAGAATCAATCAACATATTTTCCTAAAGCCAAAATGTCTGTCACCAAATGCTCACACCAGAAGACCCACACCAAATCGGCTCTGCCAAATAGTACCAAACCCCTGCAAACATGTTTTTCAGAGTTACTTTCATCTTTTAATGTCTTGAAATTGTCTGATGAACCAAGTTTTTAAAAGGATGTAATCATTTTATAAAGCAAGAATATTTCTAGAAGTCTTCAGACCATTGAAGTTATATTTTATATCATATTTATTTGGAGATTGAGCTATTAGAAACAAAACTAGTAGCTTGTAGTTTTGTTGCTCTTTCATTCAAATTTTACATTTGCTTCATGTGTATTATATATTTTCTTGGCTTATCATTTATGAACCCCTTGAATAACCACTTACTATCACTTCCAGGTGCTCTTAAATCAGCAGTGAGTTCTAAGCCATCATTATCAAAACTGATGAGCAATTTGTAAATTTTACCAGAGCACAAGAAAATTCAGAATCCTTTCACATTATGGCTTTTTTGAAAACTGCTACTTTTTAAAAAGTGAGTTTTTCATGTATCTATATATTTTCCAACTAACCAAATCTCCAGAAAATCTTTTTACCAGATTTTGCAAAAGGTTAGGTTTTATTATAATAGATAAATGAAAATTTTCTTGTCCCATGAAAATCATCAGCCACCATAACTTAACACATGTATTTGATGTTCTATGGGCTGGAAAACTTATCTTCCATGAGTTCTTTTCCTCTTGTTGTAGGTTGATTTTGTATTAAAGAATATACTTGATAATGATAAATTATGCTATTCCCTTTGGGGTTTTGTGATAACCACAATCAGAAATAAATATGCCATTTTCTAGTTGATAGGACATTATCCAGTTGGCTTGAAATCAGCACAGCAATTCTAACTAAAACCCCAAACCCATACATGGCTTGCTAGATAAGATAATATCATTATTAATATGATCTTTCTATAAATTAAATTTCTTATCTCTGCATGAGGGAAAATATTTTTCTCAGTATGTCAAAGAATTAAGCAGTATATTTAACAGTGCATAATTATAAAGACATAATTAGTTGGGAACCTATATTTGCTTGATGCCGGTGTAAACGACTGCTAAACGAGCGGCCTAAATCGTAAATGTAAGTAAAGAAACAAGCGCTGTGTAGGGATCAATGGGGAAAGGGTGCTTGTTTCATTATTTACATTTACAATTTAGGCCGCTCGTTTAGCAGTTGTTAACACCGGCGCTGAGCAAATATAGATTCACAACTAATTAAATGTCTTTATAATTATCATATTCTGTCGGATATAAAATTATCCATTATTTGATTTCAATATGTTATATCTAATTGAAAAATCATAAATATTAATGACTATATATGAGGTCAGTCTGGAAAGTATCCATCCACTTTGAATATCTCCAGAACTGGTTGCATCGACTTGGTGTAACTTGAAACCAATCGTAGAGGACCTTACTGTGCATGAGTGAACACACTCCTGTGAGGTTACTCAGTCAGTAGTGAGACACCATTGAGTGAGCTTGTATACTGGGTGACTGTCGCATTCACAATGACTGAACTTGCCCATTCTTCACATCTCATGCAGGATTTTTTGGCAAAACATTGCATCACCCAGGTCTGTCCCCCCAAAAAAAAATCAGTTCAGATTTAGCTCCATGTGATTTCTGGCTTTTCACAATGAGATTTCAGACCAGGGACAAGATTGAGAAGAATGCGATGAGGTAGCTGATCCTGTAAGAGGAGTTTGTAGACTGTTTTGAAAAGTGGAAGGGATGCTGGAATAAGTGTGTGAAGTCCCAAGGGGATTACTTTGAAGGGGACTAAGGTAGGCTATTTTTTCCATTATTTATTAAATGGCTGGATACTTCCAGTCAGACCTCATATGTGCTTTGTTTTAGAGAAGTCCTACACGGGAGGAATTCATTTTTGGCATTTGACCTAGTTTGACAGTTCTCTGCTTATAACAATGCATTTACCTATAAATAAATTGGTCAAGGACTAAATTGTATATATTTAAAACTTTCTAAACATAAATCTTACCAATGTAATCTTTTCAAATTTTAACTTTTTAATTTTCTCTTCTTATACACCTAAATTATCAGAGCTGGTTATTACTTATTATACATAATTAAAATAAGTAATTTCTAAAGAATTTGAATTACTCTGTAATAAAGCATTTCCTACAATTTATTAGTATATTTATTGAACAAACTTTTATACTCTTGCACTTCATTCTTGACCAGTATATCAATGCCAACTTTTAAAAAGTTTTTCAGTTAGAGATTCATAATTTTACCATTTCCAGATGAGTACTCCCATACAAACTGTATAATGTAACTTACATCCATGGTCATTTCAAGATAGCAAATTGTTCTTAATCCATTTTTATTTATTTGTATCAGTTTTAAGAAATTACAAAATTGATTTATCTATTTATCCTTGATTATATAGCCAGAATTTTTATACCATGATTATCCTACAGTCTCTTCAGAATCAATAGAAGTAAAATTAGTGAAAAAAATATTGAGATAAAAACAGCCACAATAAAAATAAACAAATTCTAGAAGTTTTTTGTACGTCTGATTTGAATCCGACTAATCTGACATCCTTATACAAATCAGTTTTAAATAATAATAGTCACTCAATAGAAACCATCATGCAACTAATGTCTTTTGGCAGGGGTGATCAATTAAAAAATTTGAAAAGGGGGTGATCAATGAATAAATTACTTCTCTCGCCTTTTGTTGGGTAGTGATCACTAAAAAAGACTGAATTTTCAAAAAACAAGTGTTAATGCTGCTGGACACAAGGATCAATTTGGCATAAAGTTACATTGCAAATTGAACCCCCCACTAAAAACCGATTTTCAAAAAACAAAAAATGTTTTTTTTAGACATAATAAAAAGTAAATGTTGAAAATTTCAGCCCTCTAGCCCCATTGGTACAGTCTGTACGCATGATGCATACATAGCCAGCCGGACCAACTTGAAAACTGAAGAAACCTATTTTGACAGTTTCGGTTGACGGTTTCTAATAATCACAACAAAAACAACAAATCTATCTGTAGTCATCTTCAAACAACTTATCAAAATGTTAAAATGAGTTATAAATTGTAATAGTGTGATAGAATACTTAAATAATAGCAATCTAAAAATTGATCAGGGAACATTTAACTAAAATTTTATTAATAAAATTCAAGTTAATCATGATATAAATTACACCAAATTTTCACTCATCACATTATTGGGGGATCTTCACAGAGGAGTTGGCTCTTCATGAGGTGAGTATTAAAAATTTCACTTGAACAGTAATTAGTTATCCATTATCAACTTTTGACTAGTATTTTCTTTCATCTTATATTTTATATTTGCAACTTTACTCAGACTACCACTCTATGGCAGCGAGCAAACAGTGCAGAGCGGAAATAAAGAATAAACACTGTAAATGGAGCTTATGTTGATGTGATTAAGGACCATTATTAAATATATTTGACTCCATTGAAAGTTAACAGTATAAACAATAACAAAAATCATAGTGTAGTAAGCTAGGTGTAGCAGTAGTAGTAATAGTGCTAAGTGCCTGAGTGCTGTAAGTAAGCGTGTTGATACTAGAGAGGAAGAAAGGCTAATGTTAACGATATGTACTTATTTTCTCTACCTGTTCCTGCAGTAGTAAAAGGAATGAAATGCATGGAGAAGATGCACATGATAATAATGCAATGAAATAAAGATGCATGCAAATAATAACTGCAAATACTTTGTAACAATAATAAGTAGTCTATTTATTACAGAAGGTATAAAAATAAGGAAATTCTCAGCTGTAGAGATGAAGGAGAAATGCTTATAAAGAATTTGGGTTACTACTTAGTAAGCGTCCTCAGTTTGTTGAAGATGTTAAGGAAAAGAGTGTGTATATATGTATGAATGCGTACATACATAATCAGAGGTGAGAGGTGTATCTTTGTGCAAAGGATGGATCCATCATCTAGACTGAACAAAGAATGAAGAATAGTCTGTCTTCTTATAGGAAGAGGTGAGTGGCGGATGTGAGGCTGGTCGAAATGTTGTATGTTGGAATGGATTTCGTCAATGTTCCAAGATGAAATGGTTAATGACAAGGTACAAGGTTTTTCCAGACTGGTTGTCTACAAAGGGTATCATGTTTCGAGTCAAGTGCTGTTTTTCCATGTTCTGTAAGTTGGTTATCTGAGAGTTGTACTCGGAAAGATTAACTTTAGTTCTCAGAATAAACACCTTGGTGTTCTAAAGATGTGTGTCAAGTGGTTTCATTTGATGACCGGATTGTATGAGTGCAAAAATAAATGTGTGTCCCGTTACAACACTAAACAAGAACTTGTTCTTTATTTTTGATCTGTGCTGTTCACTCACTGCTGTAGAGTGATGGTCTGAGTAAAGTTGCGATAAAAAGCAACTAAAAATTTTAAAGATGAAAGAAAATATTACTCAAAAATTAATAATAGTTGACAATGCTTCATCTAATAAAAAATAAATCAGAGTAATTAGTTATGACTGACTTTTGACTTATCATTTAATTGAATGACATGTACATAAAATTGAATGGGATATTTGTTTATTTGATAAACGTTTTTGTACCGTGGTAAACAGCTGATAGTAATTGCTTGTATCACTAGTCGATTGAGTTACAAACTAGATATTAACAATGAATGTTGAATTCTACTCTACAAGAAAAGAGAGTTGGCCAATGGATTTCGCACAGCTGTGTCCAAAGGGGAAGAACAAAAATAACAATACTGATACCACACCCACACAATGTGGGTGTGGCATCATAGCAGTTGTTAATTCCAATCAAAAATTGATATTCATTCACAGAGTTTTTTGGACAATTGAACTCCTTCTTTTTGCTATTTTTAGTTATTCTGGCAACGTTTTGACTCACCCATTCTACGGCTTTCTTCAGGTGTACTACTCGTATGTAAAGAGAGGGGCTCTTTTTCCATGCAGATGGTATACCTGAAGAAGGCCATAGAATGGCTTGGCCAAAACGTTGTGGAAACAATAAAAATAAAAAGAAGAATGAGTTCAGTTGTCTGAAAAACTCTTTGAATCTTAATGACTCTTTACAATATCTTTACAGCTGTTGATATTCCATGTTCTTTTATTTGTTTTGTTTTGTTTTTTACAATCTTTATTTTTTTGTTGTTGTTTTTCTTTCACAATATTTTAGCTGGTTCATTCTTTAGCCTGCTTCAGATAAAATGTTGTCTGATACAGTCTGTTGTTGGGGTCAGTTCTGCTAACATAATTAATCACCACAACACTGGTTTATTGCTGGGTTTAGGTTATTCATGGGGCCTGACATTTATATATATCTATGTATCCGGACTTCGCCCAGCTCTAACCATTCATAGTAGAAACTTAAAATTCTGCACACACACACTTCCCTCAATGAGATGGGGAAAATATTATTTTTTTAATCCCCCCCCCAATAGGTTTTTAGAGGGGAGTTCAATATGCAATGTAAGTTTATCCTAAATTGGTCACTAGTTTGTGCCCACTTGTCTTTTGAAAATTCAGACCCTTTTTAGTGATCACAGCCCAACAATAGGCGAGAAAAGTAACTAATTCATTGATCACCCCCAACACAGCATATATGGGTGGCAGTGATTCATAATTTCCCTTGGAATGCTAGTTTGATATATAATCTATGTCATGTTGTCCTCGTACCTTTTGTTAGACTCTGTAGTTAACTTGTATATAACACAATATAAACGCATACACTTCCTTGGGTCTTTAATTCACTTTTATTTACACATTCACGTCTACACACTAGGACGCGGAACCGCTAACTGATTTGAACACAGTAAAATATCAGAGAAAAGGTTCTCCCGAAACGGGAGAGTTCCACTACTGATCATTAACAAAGAAAGCTAACAGAGTTATCTTTCTTTGTATATGATATATTAACATATTGACACCTTTTTGCTCTCCTGTAGCATTACATTGTAGCAGTTGTTAATTCCAGTTTTCTTTCTTTCTCTTTTTCTTTCTTTCTCTTTTTCTTTCTTTCTCTTTTTCTTTCTTTTTCTTTCTTTCGATGTCTGTCCCTGTAAGCCTCATTCTGGAGATGGTATTTTTCTCTTTTTGTGTGTGAGCTTTGTTTAGCCTTGTGGTCTGCCATTGTTAGCCATGTTGTATTGTGAGATATCTTTGAAAACTGCTAACTATGAAACAAAGTGAATCAGTGAGAAAGCACCATAGACTATGCATAGATTAAAAGCAGAGCTGACTAACAACAGACTCTGCACTGGACAAGATCATAATAATAATAATAATGATAATGATAATGATAATGATAATAATGAAAACTGAATCTCTGAAAAAGTTACAATTTGGTGGATTCCTGGATTTAGGAGGGCTTTGGCAAAAGCAATAAGAATCTCTCACAGTTAATGTTTTGTTTATTCCTGTAGACTCCTTGTGGGGCATAGGGCCGAAACCACTCTTTTTGGGGTGATGCTGCTGCAGTTTTAGTAATAAATAGATTTTACAGGGTGGAGTTGCTAGTCTCATGCCAAACCTTCCTCATTAACCTGGGCTTAGGGACCAGCAAGTGGGTTGAATTCAGAGTTGTTAGACTGGCTGAAGGGCCCAGTCTGCTATTTACCCATAGCTGGGGGGGGGGGAGAAGGATTCATGCCTTTCCCAAGGGCATTAGTGTGAAGTGAATGCAAATAGAGAGATAAATTTGTTGTTTTTATTAGAAACCATCAACCAAAACTGTCAAGTTGGTCCGGCTGGCTGGCTATGTATGTATGTATGTATGTATCATGCATACAGACTGCACCAATAGAGCTAGAGGGCTGAGATTTTCAACATGTTTTGTTTTTTGAAAATCCCCCCCAAAATTCAGCTAAAAGCTATGTGTCAGACCGTGATTTTGATAACAAAAGTATGACATTCAGTTAGTCATATTTTTGTCTAATGTAGGATGGTGTTAGCAGCCTACCATCTATAAATCTTATAATATAAAATAAAAGTTCCTGTTATGCTAAAGTAAACAGAAAGAAAGGGAGGGGGTAAAGCAGGGTTCTACTGTGAAAATATTTCCACTAAATATAGGCATCTCTGATTTTTCATGAATAAAACTGATGAAAAAGGAATTTGTTTTTATCCAATTCTGTTGCCTTATTGCTTTAAAATTATTAAACAACAGAAAATATGAAAAGTTGTTGAAAATCGAGAGAAAAATAAATTTTGTTCAAGGTATGCATTTTTTTGTTTGCAATAAATACCCTTATACTAAAAGATATACATGTAAAATTTATCCATACATTAATAATCCTGTCATTTTTGACTGGTACTATGCTAATAACCAAATAAGATTCCATGGTATAATGGAAAGATTATTACTAATCCAGCAAATAACATTCTGTTACAGTCACAACAGGAAGCTAAGAGACATCAGCAGCTTCCGCACAGACAATAGAAGCTAATTTCTGCTGCTAGAGAAAAGTTTTAGGTTTGCCCAGAGGAAACGTTCAGCAGGTGAATAATAACCACCCAGCTGTGAAACTCTGGGAGAAGAGCTGGTCAATTACTGTAGCGCCACGTTGTGGCTGACTTAAGAAGTTGGAAAAATGAGATCAGTTTCTCGCTGTATCCTGCTGAGTTATGTTCTTTGAAATTGATTGGACTCATGAAACTAGATTTTAGTACCACCTGAAGTGTAATATTGTTGACAGTAATACAGAGAAAGCTGCTTATTGTGATCACCATAGGCGTATGGGAACTGTTTGGTTAAGGACGCAGAGGGGTTGATTTGCCCAAAATTTCTATGGTTTTGCCCGAATTACACTGATTTGCCCAAAATTTGATACTATTTTGCCCCCACCTGGCTCATACACCTATGGTGATCACTTTGGGACAATAACTGCACCTGCTGATAACTTTAAGCAAAAGATATAAAAATTGGAACAATTCACCTTCATTGTTATAAATTTGTTGAAATCAAGGAATGGATAAATTTGTATCTGACAGTTTATGATAATTAATTATTAATTAATTAATAATTGTCTTTATAATTATCAAATTTATTGTTATAAACAAATTTATTTTTTTATTTAAAAAATTTCCAATAAAGTGTTTGGGATCGACTGATTTTGATAACAATGACCGTTTGATAACATTATCCATGATTATAATTCCTCCGTACTAAATGTATCAATCATATAATACTGTTGTAGTTCAGTGGAAAGACGCACTTCTAAACATTAAAAGGAGAATAAATGAAAAAACAGGAATCTGGAGAAAACAGGGCAATTGGTTTCTCTCTGCAACCATCTCTTGACCCTGCAATCAAAAATATTTACTGTGGGCAAACAAGTACCTTCGTCTGTGACAGTTATGTATGGCATCCTGATAAATGGTGAAGGAGAGTGATGTTAAATCATTCCAGATTACAAATCTGTTATCATAAGAATTCAAACGTAGATATATCTACTTAGTTTAGTCTAGTCTGGCACATAGCTGCAATTGCAAGACATGGAGTGAGGATCAAACTTACTAGCAATGGCTAGCAAAATAAGCTGACTAAGCGTCAAGATATTGTCTATAATTTTGAGAAGAGTCATTATTATTTAAACAGTTTTTTGGACAATTGAACTCATCCTTTTTTGTTATTTATGTTGTTCTCACAATGTTTTGGTCAATCCATTCTATGGTCTTCTTCAGGTGTACTACCCATATGGAAAGAGAGGGTCTCTTTTTCCGGTAGTGCAAGGGAAAAATCATAGCAAACAAAATTCAAACGTTATAATACAAGTGTTGCTGTTAATGTTTACATTTTCTGTTTTGCACTACTGGAAAAAGAAACCCTCTCTTGCCATACAGATAGAAGAAGGCTGTAGAATGGAACAGCTGGAACATTATAAATAACAAAAAGAATGAGTTCATTTGTCCGAAAAACTCTTTGAATGAGCCTGCTAACCATTCCTCTATGGCAGGGTTTCTAAAATTCCATCATCATGTGGAATATTTTGAGCAGTGTCTATATGATTATTATTTTTTATTCTAATGCTAATGCCTTAAAAGTTTACCAATGAACTATGTTGAACAATTTTAAAAAGATGTTTTAGATACCTTTACTGAGGGCAGAAGACCATGAACACAAACATATTGATAAAGTTGGGAATATTTAGACATGGTTTAACTCAGTTTTTCAATGATTTTCCCCTCATTCTTTGGGTTTTTTCTCTTTTTTTTTTGTTAGAAATTGTTTATAAAAATTTTATTTTTGTATTGGGTGTGTGCAAAAGTTCCTGGCACCCTTTTTTGAAAACTAGAGACTGAATACACAGTTGAAAACTAGTTTTTCTCTAGAAACTTTTGTGTATACCTAATAGCTATTCTGTTTTATACATCTTTTAAATTTTATTTTTCTCATATTCTGGTAATGATGCATGGGTCAGCTATACCTTTTTTTAAAAATTATACACTGATTTACTCTGACTACTGTCCTCATCTTAGTTGTTACATTCACAACATTTTGGCTGCTGTACACTGCAACCTTCTTCAGGTGTCTATCATAGTTGGTAACAGTCTTGGAATTTCGAACAGATTGTTCTTTTTCCGCTGTCCATGTCAGAAGATATCTTGTATCAGTTAATTCTTCCTTGTGATGTCATTTGTCTGCCTCTTCCACTTAACCAGAGTTTATGACTCTTTTGCACTACCCGACCCAGGGGTTGAACTCATGACCGCCAGATATGCTTAACCAATGGTTTTATCCACTAGGTCATATTTGTATACATGGTTAGATCAATAAGTCCATAGACTGACACAGTAATTGTCAGTATATAATGTATGATTTATGTGATTAACAGAAAAGTGTTGGATTAAGTGCCATGAGAAGGAACGATATTATGCTGAAAAATAAATATTTGTTGTGTAAAATAAATGCTTTCATTCATCATTAGGCTATGGACTTACTGATTTACCTATCTACCAAAGCTTGTAGAAATCAAACTCAGAAGACTCTGTAAGGAATGTATAACATTCTTCCTTTTAGTGGAAGAAAGTTAACCTATAGATTGCTGAATGGACAGCTTCTCAGACCATATACTAAATGGGAAAGTTCAAGGTCACTTCAAGTTCACCAAGTGACTGTCATTTTGCTTAACCCTTTATAGGGCACCCCTAAAACTATTTTAGATATCAAAACAACCGTATATTAAACTAGACCTAATTACAAGATATTTTCAGTTGCAAGCTTTCTGAAATTTCTTTGTTTATGGCGGCTAAACTTGCAGACCACATTGGTGCAGATTATGTTGTCTTTGTGGCTACAATATTTGCATGTGGCTGACAGGTCCTCGGGTGATCATATATAGCCACGTGGCCCATAAAGGGTTAATAATATACACATTAAGATATACTGAACTCTTTTTATCATTTATGCAATTCAAGCAATTCTAATCTTCAACTTTTTGTTGTGCAAACACCACAACATCAATTTGTATTCAGAAGGTTATTGCATCTATGAGTATCATGGTGTTTCATATGACACTTTGTAGCCTAAAAAACTGCTATGCGTATTAGAAACAGTCAACCAAGACTGTTCAACATA
The DNA here is from genome assembly GCA_006491835.1 of Architeuthis dux. NCBI lineage: Eukaryota > Metazoa > Mollusca > Cephalopoda > Oegopsida > Architeuthidae > Architeuthis > Architeuthis dux. Next base: position 7,584,238 of record VCCN01002810.1, on the reverse strand, counting down.
GGTTTCTTCAGTTTTTTAGCTGGTCTGGCTGGCTGTTTGAGTAGTATTCATTCTTAATGTTAACTGCTTCCACATTTTTCTTATGCCAGTTGAGATCATATGAGATAACCATCTAAAAAATTAATGAAGTAACTTGCAAAAAGGTTGCTTTCTATACCTAAACTGCTTACCTATGTGCAGAAACAAATACTAATTGGCACCTGGGGCATGTGTCCTTGCTTTGAAAAAGACACCTGGTGTGTCATGTGAAATTATGGGGAAGAATACATGTCACGTGAACGTGTGTTCAAGTGTGCACAAGAGATTTTGTGAAGGTCAAGACGATGTTGAAGATGATGGACGCATATACACATCAAGAACCAGCAAGAATGTTCAAAGATTTAAACAAATCGTTCGAAATGATCATCCATTACACATCAGAATGATTGCAGAAATGGTCTCCATTGATAAAGAGACAATTGTTGAAATGCATAGGCGTCCACAATGTCTGTCATCTTCGTCACCCTTTCAACTTTCACAAAATCTCTTGTGCCACTTGAACACACATGCATGTGACATGCATTCTTTCCTATAAAATTTGGTTCACATCCAAAATAATTCAGTAACTGTTTTGTTCATTTTCACCTAAAATTTCAAATTGATGCATTGCTTGATTTTTGAAATGACCATTTTATGACATGTCACAGTCTACTTCAAGCAATGCATAACAGCAAACTGAAGAAGAGGGGTTGTTTATGCTTGCCCATGAGTCAATGCATACCGCTGTGGTTTGACTTATATAAGCCCATCACATTATTTAATAGCCACGCCTGGTACACAAATTAATGACATATAAATGGCCAGAATTAAGAAACAGAAAAAACAGTATTTAATAAAAAGGTACAGTTTTGCTAAACTAGTCAGTGGTTGATTCTTGATAAGCTGTGTAGACTTGATGTAAAATGCTGAGAACATACAAAAACCCTTTTTTTGTTGTTCTAGCATAATATCAACATTTTAAATAAGTATAATTTGTGAGTTTAGATTTCTGTTTCTGGTAAAAATATTGTATTTACTGGCCTATAAGACATGCTTTTTTTTCTTTTTAGAAAAAGGATCTCAAAACAAATTATTCAAATATTACACTGCCTCCAACGTGGTAGTGTTATGGATTAGAGGCCAAGTACCCAAGTCTTGAGCTGTATAGCTAGAAGTTTAGGATGAGTTATAATGAGCAGTAGTCCAAAAATGCATTTGAAAAACCTACATTTTATAGTCGAGCAAGAAGATAAATTCCAAATTGATATCTTTAGTATGAAGACTAAAGATATCAACTGGAAATTTATCAAATTAAACCAAGGTGACCTGCTAACATTATATATATATATATATATATAATATATATATATATACACAACTACTGCTGTAAAAACAACATCAGTGCCTTCAACAAAGCTTTCAGATGATGATGACCATTGGATCAGGCATGGTTTGGAGGCCAAAGCATCGTTATAACTAACCCATGGCACCCAAGCTGTACATCACGATGCCACTAGGCTTTGATGGTTTGCCAGATGCATGCAGATGCAGCCTTTGTCTGATCTTGAAGCCTCTTAATATATTTTCTGTTGATGACAATCTGGGTTTAGTCAAGTATGACGAGGTTGAGTTGGCAATAAAACCTCAGCATCTGACTTTGATAGGAAATATATTGGTCATCCAGCTATGACTCCCACCCACCCAGTGTGAGGTCATTGGGGCATCACTATATTTTTCATGGGTGTGTCAAAGGCGAGAAAGCCCATCCCTCTCCAGGCTAGATTTGGAATCAGAGTTGTCCATCTCCTAGACTGGTTGTCAACCATAGATGGCGAACCCAGTCTACCCTACTAGTTACCCATAGCTGGGGGGGGGGGAGATGGATTCATGCTTTTCCCAAGGGCATTAGTGCAAAGTGAACACAAACTGTCTCAGTCAGAGTTTGAACTCTGTACCGTTAACTGTTGAGCACCTCTGTTTTGTTACATAGAAAACTTTTAATATGTAGCTATCACACATCAACTTACAGTTATTCTTGCAAATGTACAGCAGCTTTCAGACAAAAGTGCATCCATTTGACGGTACCTCCTTATTTCTTTGCTTGATTGAAAGTACAAAGTAGGCATTAACCTGTTGATCCACAGTATCAATATGGCTGCTGTTGCTTCTGATACGGAGAGAGGCTGGCTTCAAGGAGTTTCTAAAATCTGAATATTTTCTGGGTTTTTTTCTTTATTTCTGGAAAATGGCTCAAGAGCTTTGGTAGTTTTATTTTTATTTTTAATCTCTTGAGTTGGATAGAATAGCAGACATGTTCAGTAGACAGTAAGTCAATTTTATACTTGAAAGCACTAAAAGGTACAACCAAGATCTTAGGAGCTAAGCACCTGTCTGCCTCACTCAGATATATTGAATGCATGCTTAAATACACTGGCAGTATTTCTAAATATATTTCCACCTATTTCTTTGTAATATGTGTGCGCGTGTATGCACATGTAACTCCCTCTGACAGATCTATTTTTACATCATGAGATTGCATAAAAAATGTCTGTGTATGTACATGTATGCACACACACTCACAATATTTATATATTTATAACATATGCGACCGCATAACTAGAATGAAGAAAATATTTAAACAAAACAAGTTTTCTACTCCATTGAACTTTCTTTATGTTGTATAATGCGGATCACCATTTAAAGTTTGCAAATAAATAGACATTGTAAGAGTACACAGAAACTTTGACAGAAACTCATCTTGGCTCGCAGAAAAGAATTTATACTCACCCTGGCTGCATACATCTACTAATATACATGAGGGTGAATGTTTGTTGCACCTTATATGGTTATTTCAACCAATATATTTGAAGCTTGCTTAGCATAGTTCCAGTACAGGTGACAAAGATTTTTCAGGCATGAGGTCAGTCGGGAAAGTATCCAGCTATTAATTATTAATGAAAAAAAATAGCCTACCTTGACCAGAAAAGCAATGATGGGGTACATTTATGTTATATTTATAACCAATGTGTATGAATCCATTGCACAATAGTAAAAGTGTTCATTAAAAAATATAGATATATAAGCATAAACTCTGTCAATCAGATATAACGGACTAACTGGAGTACCCAGTGTTGC
>VCCN01002810.1:7524912-7542420 GCA_006491835.1 Architeuthis dux | reverse complement strand
AACTGGCTACCTGTAACATGATCTGGGTCTATTTCGTTACACTATGCTCCACAAGGAGTCCACAGGAATAAACAAAACAAACAACAATAACCAATGATTTTTTTCCTCATTCTATATTACTTTCAATAAACAGGTCAGGTTAGTCACATGACCATGCCGTGTTGGGGGTGATCAATTAAAAAATTGGAAAAGGCGGTGATCAATGAATAACTTACTTCTCTCGCCTTTTGTTGGGCATTGATCGCTACAAAAAGTCTGAATGCTGCAGGACACAAACTAAGGGATCAATTTAGCATAAACTTACATTGCAAATTGAACCCCCCTACTAAAAAACCTATTTGAGGGGGTGAATTTTTTCTAAACATAATAATGAGTAAATGTTTCTATTTTTAGCCCTCTAGCTCCATTAGTGCAGCATGATACATACATACATAGCCTGCCAGTCTGACCAACTTAAAAACTGAAGAAACCTATGTTGACAGTTTTGGTTGACGGTTTCTAATATTTCATCTCTGGATTATTACATTTGACTAAAATTGAACTTCGTTCATCATTTGCCTGCCCCATATTTATAATTCTTATTCTTTTAGCCATGAAAGTTGTCGATGGTTTTGTCCTCTTTATTGCCACTTTTTCCTTTGTACAATTATCAAGAAAGATTCATGTTTGTCCACTCATTCTTCTATATATGCTTATACATATTGACTTTTGCCTTTGTCTTTCAATTTATCTTGTGGTTTTCTAGTTTGCTGCTTGTCTTTGAGGCCCCAAAAGACATGTAGAAATGCAATGTAATATTTCCTGGCTTTATTATCCTTTTTAGTAATAGAGTAGCTGCACAAAAATAAATAAAAGCAATACCCATCACAGTACAAGTTTTAAAAATATTCAGATGATAAATTGGCTAGTGTAACGTTATCACCTTCTTGGAGGTTGGCAACAAACATTCAATGACAGTTGGTTGGTTTCGTCACTCCTTATTGTGGACTTTGGGAAGACAGGGGCTGGTCTCAGGAAAGAATTGGTCTGGGACGCAATAAAGGATCGCGACGGAGACGATTTTTCCTGAAAGGAATATACTTTTTATTTGTAATTCTACAGAGGTTTTTGTCAAATGCAGATATTGCCAAAACTGAGAGGAAGAGAGAGAGAGTGGGTGTTGAGGCAACTTTGGAGATGACTACTCAGTCCATATCTATGGGACACTCTCTTTTGTCTTCGCTGTGTCAGTCTTATTTATAGTGTGGTTGTTTATAGTTTCTCCAGGCTAAATTAATTCATCTTGTTTAGTCTGTATATTTTGAACTTTTGCTATCTTGAATTCACATGTGCTCATTTATTAAACAGATTTCTATTTTTAGGTATTGTCAATGTTTTGACTCGTAATTCCCTTTCTCCTGAGTTACCCTTTGATGTTATTTGATGTTATCAAAAGTACCCTGTTGTTTACCAAAAGTGTCAAGTCGATTGTTTTAGTTAGTGTCACTCCGTATATTTTAAACTTCCAATATTTTCTTTTCGTTTATCTATCCATCTATCTATGCACAAGTGCACAACAACAGGCTTGGCTGATGGCTGTTACTGATACTATAAGTGTAACAAGTGTGGTAGGAAGGGAGAGGGGAGAAAAGAAAGTTAGGTTGTTTAATAAGAAGATAGGAAGTGCTGATGAATACTACTGATACTATATATATGATGATTATTATTGTTTTTTTGTTTTTTTCAGACAAGCTGTTGAGTCCTGTAGGCCATGGTCATTAAGTACAACACAACAAGTGGATTTAGCCTTCAATGTTTTTTTTATGATATATTTTTTTATTCGCGTAAGTATCCAAATATTTCTCTTCTTGAATGTTTGAAACTTTATTAGAAACCCTTCACGTCATGTTCCTCAATTGTGTGTGCATTCATATCACGATTATTAGTTATTGGATGCTGCTCATGTCAGGTTCATCAATTGTGTGTGTGTGTGTGTTCATGTCAGGGTCACTAGTTATCGAATATTACTCATGTCAGGTTCACCAATTGTGTTCATGTCAGGGTCACTAGTTATCGAATATTACTCATGTCAGGTTCACCAATTGTGTTCATGTCAGGGTTACTAGTTATTGGATGCTGTTCTTAACTGAAAAAAACCAATGTATAATATCCTATTAAACACATTTGTGGTTCCTGTGGTTCAGAGTTGTCTCCCATGAAGGGAGCTCTCCTCACATTAACTCAGACCCCCTGTCACCTCCGTGCATCCTCACGTACGGCAGCCAATCAGGGGCCAGCAAGTCATCATGTGACGGGGCGCTAACTTTGAAACAATCTCTTTTCCCCTATGCTGACCTCACGAAAAGACGCGTTTCACAGCGCTCATTTACTTCATGATTTTGGTCCCTGTGTGCGTGATATTTCATGCGTACCTCGGATGGGCCAGAGTATAAAACAACCCAGAACCAAGTAAACCAAATTTTAACTTAATTTTACATACACATTTTAACATCATTATGAACTCTTTGTCACATACACATTTTAACATCAGTATGACATCAAACCCTTTTACTTATATGGTTGCAAACCGACACTAAAACAAATACATGAATAATGGACTTTTACATGCATGCAAACAATAAACGCTGAATCACGTGAAAACATATACGCATAAACATTAACTATACATCATACCTCGTTTGAATAAATGTCTTGTTTCTTTTCTGAAGTACTGTCTCTCTTATTTTTCATTTGTTGCTGTTCCCTTCCTCACTTTTAAAAACCTTTACTATGGAGAAATCTCATGCTTAAGCCGGCGTTCACCCCATCCACAAAACCTCCGGACGCTGGCACCCATCCTCCATATTCCCACTTGAAACGCAGGTATAAATGTCACTCCTTACAGTAAATCAGCATCCCGTATTGGATGGCATATAAGACTTTCCCTTTTTACCACGAGAGGTTATATGCCATCAAATACAATATTTTTTCCAGCCAACTAGATACAATTTTTCTAATACTGTAGTACTTATACAAATACTTTGATGCCTTAGGCAACCATGGGCGGGGGTCAAAGATTTGACCCCCACAGGTGTTGAAAGTTATAAACAAGATATCGACCAAGACCCAAACTGCAGGTGTCAGGGACCGGAAGACACACTAGGTGTTCAAAATTCATAAACAGGATATCGACTGAACTTGCAGGTGGTGGCTGGAAAACCAGTGTGGGCGTTCAAACCCTATAAAAGGCACACTCATTAGGCAGAGACAGAGCACCTAGCTCAGGAAAACACAATTTCCTGTTTAGGAAAAGTCTGCCGGCTCTCATTACCTCTCTCCCATGCTTCATTCTCCCCCACTGCACAATGTATCCGATGTAATAAAAATACATCATCATATTTTTATAAACCAAATTTCGAGTCTTCCTTTTTCTCCCAAGTCCAGGATGGCTATACAACGATACTACAGTGTCTTTTTAGTTCATGCGATGATAAGGCTTCAAATAGACTTGCCAATTGAAATATCATTTACCTTCTATCATTGAATGTGTTTTAACTATACTGTATTTTTTTATTTTATTAATTCATGTTTATATTCTATAAAATTTGATGTCTGTCCAATTATATGAATAAGATGTACTCAGTCTGATTCCATTAATATTTCTAACCCTGGTAGAAATTATTTCAGAACATTCTTTGTGTAAACCCAGTTTTATCTTAGTAACAATATTCTACAACTGTTTTTCACTTTCCTTTGTAATGTATCATCTGGATGTAATTTGTTGATATTGTCTTATCTTTTGGATATATGAATGTGAACCCACTGTGCAGAGATACTTCATATTCTTCAAGCTTTTGTTAGAATTTCTTGGCATGTACATCAGGAGATTCCTATATTCCTGCATTGTCACACAACCATCAATAAGAATCCCATTCATGAATCAATAAGAGTGATTCAGTCTTTTATAAGGGAATGTAATAATGGACAATACTTGAAACATGCATTATTGTCTTTTGTGGGAGTTCCACTTTAAATAATGCAAAACATTCAAATATTTATTAATGCGTGGAAATTACATTTCAATGTCGCTTTCTGTACCAGTATTCCTTCTGGAAGGCTTCCTTAGATACCTTGGCAAGTTGCACAAAAATTAAATTTGTTTTATTTGCTGTTACAAATCATTTGAGTTATTCCAATTAGAATGTTAATGGTTTTTCTCAAAGTTATTTACAATATATTTGAGTTATCTATCTCTCTCTCACTCTCCCTCTATATATCTATCTATCTATCTATCTATCTATATATATAATCCATACTGCGGTGCTATTGTTTTCCCGGGAGTAGTTCACTCTGGGTCACAATATTTAGAATTTAAAATTTAAAAATTATAAAATAGACCCAGAATCTTAGAATAAAACCCTAATTTAAAAAATTAAATAAGGAAATAAATAGTCAAAACTCAATTACCAAAGGAGCCAAAACTCAATCACCGAAAGTTACAAAAAGTTAAAAAGTAGGCGGGGCTAAAACAAGAGGAAGGAAAAGGGATTAGGCCGGCTAAGAATTCCTGGAACACTACTACCACCACAAAATAAACAAAGGCCATCACCCCACCTCCTCAGGAGTGATAAGATGGGCAGTTGAGAGTCTACAGCCCTGAAGAATGTATGTATAATAATATTAATCCCAACAAAGGTCAACAGGGAATTGTGGTATCATTTACAAATACTAACTTATTGTAACACTTTATTAGAGGGTGAATTTTTTCTTTCTTTTCTAATGGAAATTAGACAGGAATTTGTGGTTTATTCTTCTAAATAAATTTGACTGCATAGAATTTTTACAATCTTGAATTTCCTTTTCATCAAAAGAAAAAAGAAATACCACACTGATTTAAAATAATCATCAGTATAAGCTGTTAGACTCTTGTAGGCTGTCAACTTTGATATAACACAATATAAACACATACACTCCGGGGTCTTCAATTCACTTTTATTTACAGATATCTATATGCTAGGATGCCAAACCGCTAGCTGATTTGAACACAGTAAAGTATCAGAGAAAAGGGACTACCAAAACGGGAGAGTTCCACTACTGATCATTAACAAAGAAAGCTAACAGAGTTATCTTTCTTTATATATGATATATTGTCATATTGACATACGCTCAGGAATAATGGATATTGTGCTGCCCCTTAACTTGATTTGCATAAACAGGTCTATGTTGTTTACTTCTAGGTTACTTTCTATTCTATTCTTAATTAATCACTGCTACCCACAACACTAGTTTATTGCTGGGTTTAGGTTATTCATGTATTCTCACATTTATATGTATCTATATATCTATTTATCCGGACTTCACCCAGCCCTAAACGTTCATAGTAGAAACTTGAAATTTTACACACACATTCCTCTCAATGAGTAGGGTGAAATGTTTTTTTTTGGTTTTTAGAGAGGTGTTCAATATGCAATGTAAGTTTATGCTAAATTGGTAATTAGTTTGTGGCTGTCTGCTTTTTGAAAATTAGAACTTTTTTAGTGATCACAGCCCATAAAAGGCGATAGAAGTAACTTATTCATTGATCACCCCTTTGTCCAACTTTTTAATTGATCACCCCCAACACAGCATATATGAGTGGCAGTGATTCATAATTTCCCTTGGAATGCTAGTTTCTATGTTAATGTTAATGAAAAAAATAAACTTAGCCAATAAAAGTTAATACCTATTTCAGGGGCGAGTCAAATAACTTTGCTTACTGACAATAGACACAGCTTTTCTAAACTACCTAAAAATAAAGTACATAAAATATATCACTTTTCTTTCATACTTGTTTAACACTATGGACAGGATTTTCAACTAGTTTCTGCAGAACGCCTAATAAGAGAGGTATACTGTTTTTCTGGAGTATCTTAATTCAATACCTCTGGCTACAATTGTGGTTACTTAAAGGTCACATACAGATAAACAGAATCAGACTTTTAGTATTAGATAGATAGATGGATGGAAATAAGATCATTATTATCAGGATGAGCACGAACGTAGACCACACACCCAGACTTTTTTTGTATTCTTTAGATTAGCATATTTTAGAGGTACCTTAATTCAATACTTCTGGCTACAATGCAGTAGTTTGGTTACTTAGAGGTTAGATACAGATAAACAGAATCAGACTTTTAATATTATATAGATGGAAATCAGATCATTATTATCTGGGTGAGCATGAACAGAAACAACACAGTATTATTATTCTGTTGCAAATCACCTTGACTTTTTCTACATTCTTTAGGTTAGCGCATTTTAGAGGTACCTTTATTCAATACCTCTGGCTATTTAGAGGCTACATACAGATAAGCAGAATCAGACTTTTAGTATTATATAGATAGATGGGATTCAGATCATTATTATTGGGGTGAGCACGAATGCAGACCCCAGATTATCATTATTCTGTTGCATATCAACTGGACTTTTGTTTTTGCTTTCTTTAGGTTAGCACATTTTAGGGGTACCTTGATTCAATACCTCTAGCTACAATTCACCGTTTCGGCTATTTAGAGGTCACATACAGATAAACAGAATCTTATTTTTAGTATTATGTAAATAAATATATGGAAATCAGATCAAGGTAAGTGCGAATGCAGATTCCACACTATATTGATAAAAACATACCTGTGGCTCCCATTGGTGCACGCAGGAAATTTCATTAGGATATGTTGTGTAGTTCCTGAGTTATGCTGTCACATACAGACAGACATTTGGTGAATTATAGTAGGATAATTATTTGAAAATGAATAAATAAGAGAAATTACTAAATAATCAGCATTTAATATACCTGGAGATGCCTCCCTTGACAAATTGGATCATTATAATATAGATTATCAGGATGAGCTGTCTGGTGGGGGCTCTTTATCTTCTTTCTCTCCCCCAGAACCAATCTCCAACTCCCCTTACTGCCTTTCAGTTTGAGGTTATATTATTAGAACCCACTTGTAACCCCTAACCTCACCTGACACAAATGTGATAAAATGATACTTGAAAATGTCTTGTTTAATTTGGTGTGAAATTTTCCAGTTCATCCCAGTGGAGGATGATCTCTTTATCTACAGAGCCATGGTCCACTTACTTAAGTCCAAAGTGGTTTCCTTATCAGTCAGTCCTCTTAAAACATTTCAGTTAAGAGTCCATCCAGACTTTTGGCCACCTGAGGGACTCAAAGTGGACACCTGCAATATGTGTTACTAACCAGATCAAGTTGCATACCACCACGCTGCTATACAACCATACATACACACTTACCCACACATTTTGTTACAATTTTTCTTAGTGTTAATTATTATCAATTTTTGACTAGATTTCTTTCCTCTTATTTCTGTTGCTTTTTATTGCAACTCTCAGCCTATCATTATACAGTCATTAGTAAAAGATATAAGATGAAAGAAATACTAGTAAAAAAGTAACGATAATGACAATGCTTCACCTAAGAAATTTGAGTAATATTACTACTAATACTACTATATGTAAATAAAGAACATGGCAGCCTGTCAGGCATTCAGGGAAAACAAAGAATGAAAGCTATATGGTTAGATTTGAGTTTCTGTAACAAGTTGGTATTGGTATTGGTATTCATAGCCTAATAAGTAAGGCAGCTGTCCCTGATATGGATAAGGGATGCAAAATCCAGAATACTTGGGAGTTAAATTAATATAACCCATCAATCACTTATACAATAAATAAAAAGTACTGGAAGCATTCTCCAATTTTTATGAAAAGAAATTGCTTTCAAAGTTATTTTAATAGTGCAATACAAAATATTTTCCCCCTGATCAAATTGTAGTTTCCATTAGTGAATTACTTATTAATAGCACTAAGAACATTTGAAAACTTCATTGAATAAAGAATTTAGAAGATATGGCATTACTCCATTGAAGATCTAATAAATAAATCTTATTATATAAAAGCAGTTTTTTCTTGGTTTCTGTTATGCTAAAGCAAGCAGATATACAAATTAAAGAAACACTATGGTGGCTCGGATCGCTCAGATAGAGTAATGGTTTGCATGTCTGCCTCACATGCAGAAGGTTCTGGGTTCGATTCCTGGGATCTCTTCATTAGGCCAAATTTTCTTGTGCACTCAGCATCTGAGTACATTCTAAGCTGTGTGATTAGAGTGGAGGTATCCTTTCGGTGGACTTGCATCCTGCCAAGGGTTTGGTTATAAAAACTTGTAGGAATAAAGTCCTGGTCTCGACCAGACTTGAAACTTACAAGGATCACTAAGCTGTCACATGCAACAGAAATCGGGTCTTCGTCACCGGGCTCCATACTCCATTGGGAGTTGTCTCTTAAGAGACAGACACTTTACCTTATGGTGACTCAAACATCTGACCTGGAGGTAGGCAAGTAGCAAATACATTATACCACCGACGGCTGCTTCAAAGTGTTTGAAATTGTTACAAGTTAGCAACTGACCAAGCAAGCAGCAGGCAACAGCCCGAATTGCTGCTGCTGATTACAGCTTTACTTGCCTGCCTTCCTTGCCCACCACAAGAATATGAATAAATACATTTATACTAAAATATATATTTGTATAATTTATCTATGCATAAATAATTCTGTCATTTTTTTTATGGGTACTATGCTAGTAGATAAATATTGTGGATTACGGTTCTAGATTCAGAATGGCTATCAGATTTAGAGAGTCTCCGAAGCTCTAGATCTTATTAATGCCTATTCATTCAAATAATTGTTGTTGTTAGTATTATGATATTATTATATATTAGAAGAATGAATATTTGAATAAATAAAGTTACATTTAGACATATTAACAAAATTGTACAGATTTATCAAGCTGTTATTACAAGTTGTAGGACTACAAAGAAAAAAGACAAAATACCCTCTGGTCAACTTGCAACAGTTTATGTCATGCCTGGGAGCAGTGTTGCTGATTTAGCAGCGTTTTGTGCTAGATTCAGCGCGTTTCTTGTTTTGGCAGTGAAAAAAAGCACTAAATTAGAGTGTTTATGCTTAAACATTTTGGCCATTTTTAGCGGATTATTGACTATTTTTTGGCTAGTTTTTAAAAATTTAGCACTTTTTGTCAGTCAATCTAGCACGAAAATATTTTTTTAGTTGGCAACACTGCCTGGGAATGCTTGGTTCACTGGGACTTATATTGATAAAATTTGATTTCAAATTTTTTTTCCATCTCACTGAGGGTATTGGCTCAATGTTTACAACTAAGAAAATATTGATTTGAAAATTATTATTGTTTGTGGATCTCTCAATTTCTGGAAGGAAGCCTTGCTGTAATTTAGCTCTTAATAATGTGTGTCCCAAAAGTAATGCCCAATTTGCCGCTATCCGCTGTTCAGTTTAGTAGCCATGATCTAAAATGGAATAAATATTTCATTAGTTACATACCCTATTATTTCATAGATTGATGCGATAAGTTACTAAAAATAGCACCATATGATGTAATATGTTTAAATAGACTATCAAGATATACATAGATTAGCATTACTTTTGGGACACCCTGTATATTAGTATTATATTTCTATTTTTATAAGATGACAGCATTTGAACTAATTTTTGAAAGGTACTTAAAAAATTTGGAACAAACAAGTATTTTAAATATATGATTTGTCTTGATACACACTATGAATTGTTAAAATCAACAAAATGTAGGTATTGAACAAAATAAATTTTACAGTGAAAGCTGAAAGCACAACATTGAGGTTTTCAAAGAGGAAACATTGCTATACTTCAATCATAAGGGAAAAGGATAAAATTAAACTGAAAATATGATGATGTTTATATTAATTATTGCTTGTTTTGAAATGATTTATTGGCTTATGCTTGTATTATATATTTGTGCTTGACCACTAAATTAGAGCCATATTTTATCTGGTCAGTAACAAATAGGCAACCTCTCTGGATAAGATCCAGATAGTTGACAGAGAACGTCATTGGAGAGTGAGAAAACCCGAAAGAAGCAGCATACATTGGCTTGTAGATTAATTTGTATCTACCTGCTTCCCCATGAGAGCAAGATGTGACCCAAGTTCAGTTTTATGTTTTATTTACGGAAAATTCAAAACATTGCTCCAGTCCCTGCAACTATTGTTGTGAAGGTGTCAGGGCTTTTAGTGCAGTGGGGAGTGCAGTGTGCTGCCCCAGTGCTTACTGATCCCCCAAGACTGGGCAAGGTAATCTTTTGAGGCCACAAGACAAATCCTAAGCCTCTGCTCTTAGCAATATCAAGCCTCAGTAAGACCTCATTGGCTACAGTATTGCACCAGTGCAAAGCTACTGCAGAATGTTGATTAGTTATGTAAGTGAGGCCAGTATAGATTTCAGCATGGTCTTGTTTTCTTTGCTCAACAGGTAAGGAGTTGCAGAGAACCCCCATGTATAAATTAGAATCACCCAAGTTATATGGGTGGTGGTAAATGGTATCATCTGTGTGTCTTGCATTTCTGGAATGAACTGAACTGGTTGGTATATCATTTTCTGTACACCAAAAAAGAGACCCCTTCGTTTTCTTTACGGATTATACATCTGAAAAAAGCTGTAGAATGGATTGACCAAAATAATGTGGTCACAACATCAGCAACATAAAGAATAAGTTCAATTGTCTGGACAAACCTTGAAACGATAATGACTCTTCTCAAAGTTATAGACAAATAGACAGCCATTTGTGAATACACATTGCTGTTAGTATAAACCAAATTATTTAAGCAGTGGTTGGCTGGTGAGGAGGGCAGAGTGGAAGGTAGGACATGGAAGACGGAGAACGTGGGTAAAGCTGCTGTAAATATAATTCTCACATTTCACTGTGACTGAACAGACAAACCAGCCAACCAAACAAAATTGATGACATGGGCTTTTATATAAGATTTTTTAAAACTAAGCTATTTTCCTGGTTGATCAACTAAAAATAGTAGATCAGTGATTCTCAAATGGGAGGCACTTGGTTCCCAGGGGAGGAATTTTAGCTACGCAAAGAATTGGGGAAAAATTTCAGTCAAGGGAGGAACACATAATGAAAAGTATAATAGTGAAAAACTTATAGATGACAAATCAAAATTAGGGATGAATTGAGGAAACCTGGGATTATGGGGGAAGAATGTTACCTGGCCATTGTGGTCCGGGTCAACAATACAAAGTTGACCCAGACCACAGTGGCCAGTTCCCTCCAGGGACATGACTCACAAAGTTCAACAGTTTCCACCAGCAACTGGTCTGACTACTACCCAGTCTTACTACCAAGAACTACTACCCAACGATCCACCCACACTTCCAAAACTACCCATATATATTTCTCTGTTTTTTTTTTGTTAGATGAAGTATTATAAATCATTATTATTTAAATTTTTATGACTACTTACCTTCAGCTTAAATTTTATTTGTTACTTTTGCTCATACCGATTATCCTCTGGCAATGAGCAAATAGCGTTGATCGGAAATTAAAGAATACGCCTTGGGTGAAACTCAAACTCACATCCCATGGCCAGGGGAAGCAACATTTAGCCTAGTCTCACTGCCGGAGGGTAATCAGTCAGAGCAAAAGTTGTGCTTAAAAGCAACTAATAAAATTTAAGATGAAGTCAAAAAGGACCCATGTGTACACGAGAACCTTTCTGTATCAACCATTCACTGATGATGTTGTTAAGAACGAAATGTTAGAATAAATACATCTTCTGTACCACAAGACTTCCAACTTTTGTCACTTCACACATATATATATATATATATATATATTCTGAAGACGTCACTAGCCGCGACGAAATGCATAAAGATTTATCCTTGTGATAATAAACATGTTTGAGATGTAACAAGCTTTTCTCACTCTTTTTCCTTTTCCACATTGTCTAACCATACCCATCATTCTGTCGGATTCCCTCACATCCACACCATAAACAGATATATATATGAAATCAAATGATGGATAATTTTATATCCGACAGAATATAATAATTATAAAGACATTTATTAGTTGAGGACCTCAGTTGGTAGAGCAGAACCTGTGTATAAGGTCGCTTCCAAGGTGGATGCAGGTTCGATCCCTGCATGGAGCTCGTTTCTTTATTCACATTTACGATTTAGGCCGCTCGTTTAGCAGTTGTTCAAACTGGCGCCAGGCCAATATAGGTTCTCAACTAATAAATGTCTTTATAATTATTATATATATATATAGCATCATCAGCCGTTATAAGTCCACTGCTGGACGAAGGCCTTTCCCATCTCCTTCCATGACAACCTATCTTGTGCTAATCTCTGCCAAGTCTTACCGGCAAACCTTTCTATCTCGTCCCGCCATCTTGTGTCTGGCCGTTTCCTACTTCTTTTACTATATATATATATATGAAGTATTCAGTGAATGGATAATTATAAAGACATTTTTTATTAGGAACATATATTTGCTCGACATCGATTTGACTCGGTTGTGAAACAAGCAGCCTAAATTGTGTAAATAAATAAATAAATGAACGTTGTGCATCTTTTCTTTATTTATTTACATGATTTAGGCTGCTCGTTTCGTAACCGAGTCAAATCAATGCCAAGCAAATATATGTTCCTAATAAAAAATGTCTTATGATCTGGGGACATTGATCAGACACAGCGCACATTATATTTGCTGTTTGTCTGCCTATGTGTGCTTCCATGCTCGCGGAATCGTGGCCCTCTGTCCATAATCTGACTCGGAGGGTATTGATCAAACACAGCACACATTATATAGCTCCTGGGTGTCAGTGTGAGGGGGCTCAGTGTTCAAAGGGTTAAGGAGAAAATTGTGGATGTGTTTACTTTCAAATGTTTAGCAATGTGTAAATAGCAAATTAGGGTATCAAGTGCCAAAAGATTTTCTAACCATATTGGGTCAAGATTTAAAAAAAAAAACAGGTTTGGTTAATCACTCAATAGAAACTGTCACGTGACCAGCATCTTTTGGTAGGGGATCTCTTTTTCTTCCTCCTCAAGTTCTGGCCAATGCCGGGCTGGACAATGAAGGTTACTTTTGAGCCATTTTGGGGGGAAACAAGAGTGGTCTTATATACCGTCAAATACAGTAGGAACCCATCATGTTACAGTCATATTTTCCTTGATTTCCTCTTTCCATAGTCGATATACCTTGGGGAAATCTTTTGCTGAAGAAATTTAGATGAGAATGGATGAAATGCAATTTTAAAGACAACTGTCATCCAATCATTTCACAAGTCTTTATGAAATTTTCTATCAGCTATTTGTAATTCCCACTCTTGTTATTCCCAAAGAGATTTTCAACCACCTTTTATAACACCCTTCAAGCATTTTGTTCTCTTTGATGTTATTTTTTCTTCAAATTCTTGTGATTGAAGCATCTTGTGAACATCTGCTCTGGTTTTGACATATCTGGAAACATGTTGGTAATATGTTTACAAAGCTTTGCCTTCTGTGTTCAGTGCTTTCGCAAACTGTTCGACAAGCCCAAGTTTGATATGCAGTGGAATCATAAGGACTTTCTGTGATTCAACTAAGCGCTGGTACTTCACATTCTGCATTCCTGGAATTAAGTGTTCTCTTTAAGGCCAATGTCTTTTTCAGTAGTGTTGAAATATAACTTATCTGTTCCAAAGGCAAAGAAAGCAGGAATGTTCTATGTGACCTCCTCAGAGTCCTTTCAAGTAACTAATCATTTGGAAATTGATACAGACTTGCCATTTGTATCTGTTCTTGCCAAAAGGTTCTACTCCTTCAATCTTAAAATGTTAAAAGCTCTGTAGTAGACTTTGTTAGCCTGAGATCTTGATTCAAATCACCCAGTTCATGCTGATTTGGAAAGTGTGATTGTTTCTTTTCTTTGTCAATATGACAAGCATAAGATTGTTCAGATTAAAAAATTCCACCTTCATTTTCACTCTCCAGATATTTAGCAGGTGGTTTTGGGACAAACATTTCTAGACTGTATGGAATTAGAACAATTGATGATGAATGAATATTTGGATATGTGATATCGTGATGATTTTTTATTTTCTTGAATCTTGAAATTTTCACCATACAGAAGTAGTAGTCATTCACATGGTTCTGTGACCCTCCTCATATAAAAGGGATGGTAAAGCGCATTGAGTGATAGTTTCCTTTCATCCATCCCTCCAAATTCGATTGGCATGTACCACAAACAAACCATCTGTGGGTACAAGTATCCCCCCACACTCCACTTTGCTTTTGCGGAAAAACTGTGTCCGTGTGAATCTGTGCATGATTTATTTTGTATGTCCATTAGCAAGATGTGTCCTAAGATATCAGAAACGCCCAAGAGAGCTTGTAAGAGTTACACTTAGTGTAAAACTGGCAGACACAGAAGATTGTTTTTGAGTCTGGGAGCACTCAAAAAGATTTCCCATATAAATTGATGGCAACTAGTATAGTACCTGTCAAGAATGATGGGATTATTTATGTATGGATCAGCACTTCTGCTTAGGATCAGAGTATCTGTGCATGCTGTCTAGGATCAAAGTATCATTCCCGTCACTTCTAACTAGGATTAGAGTGTAGTACCTTTGTAATCATCTTGCCGGGCAACGGTTCACATCATATTAATTGCTTAGCATTGTCTGAGATCATAACTACGTAGCTGAAATAATTTTGCCTTGTGTTATTACTGAAAGTGTAACATTCATTCCAAGGGAAATTACAAAGGGCAATTCATAAGCTTGTTCAAATTTCATAGCAACTTTAATTCAATGCTTTAGTTCCTTTGGGTCAATGTCGAATTCACAAACATAACAGATTGAATCTGTAGCGCGAAAGCAGCCTTGTGATGAATCTATTGTGTGCCAAAATAATTACTAAGTTAATTTATATATATTATAACATATATTATATAGGCTTATATATATATATACCATCTGGGGCCAGCACTAGAACATTCTAGAAAGCATTAGGTACAGGAATATTCAATGCATGGAACATGGTGCAAAGATTAGCCAATTTCAAGAATGTGCCATTTTTCTAAAATCTGACATATAGTATGAACTAATACCAAAGGTATGTTTAATCTAACAAAACTGAATGGAAAATTAACAAATTTGGCATGATAAAAGTTTTGTCACATTGTATTGTCTGGAGTGGTAGAGTTTTAAGGTATGGGCCTCAATATTTAGAGTTCAGACATTGGGAACTGGTAGGCGAAGCTCATATATAGAGAGGAAGGAAAAAGTAGAATATTGTGATTGTTTCCAAAAGTAATAATGATACCAAATTATGGCACCAATATCAGAAAGTAATAATGTCATCATCATTTAGCAAATTTATTAGTTAGAGTATAAGACTGGAAACTATTTAGGATCTAAAAATCCTAATGCCAGTTTTTTTTTTCATTTCTTTTTTTTATGTGTTTCTTTTTAGAATTAGTTCAGAGAAGGAAATCTTAACAATAAAGCAAAAGAAGCCCTTCAACCTCATGGTCAGTAAAATTCACAGTACATTAATGCAAACTAGCTGGACCTGTGGACATTACACGGTTGTTGACAACTAAGATATCATCATTACTCTCGCATATATATTTCTGCAATTAAAGTATATAATTTTGTTAAAGTAATTTATTACTGTGTGAACCATGGGGAGTGTTAGGCCATAATAAAGACTCTGAGCCCTTTCAGCTCGAAAAAGGGGTAAGACAAGGTGACACCAACTCAGCCAAACTCTTCACAGCTTGCCTCAAGATGATCTTCCGAAATCTAGACTGGGCAAATAAAGGAATCAAAATAGATGGTGAATACCTAAGTAACCTCAGATTTGCGGACATCATCATCCTTTTTGCTGAGAACATTCATGATCTCCAAATAATGCTAGACGAACTGAATGACAAAAGCAAGAAAGTTGCTCTTCACATGAACTTCAGTAAAACAAAATGTTGAGGACAAAGACACAACGATAAAAATCGAAATGCAGATCTGAAGAAAATAGACCACTACATCTACCTAGGACAATGGACCTCCATGAAACCCACAAAATAAGAAGAAATCAGGCGAAGAATCACTCTAGGTTGGAAAGCTTTCAGAAAAGCAAGCTCAACCTTCAAGAACAAAAAAAAGAAGGGTCTACAACCAATGCATCCTCCCGATAATGGAGCTGAAACATGGAATCTAACCAAAAGATTGTCCCTCAAACTGAGAACCATGCAATGTGCACAGGAAAGAATCATGCTCAACATCACATGGAGAGATCACAAGACAGCATAGTATATTAGAGAAAAAACAGGAATCAAAGATATCATAGAATCCATTAGAAAACTCAAATGGCAATGGGCTGGCCATGTTGCAAGAATGTCAGACAACACTGTGGATCTCCAGAGATCATAGATGGCGGGACGAACTAGACAAGTTCAGGAAGTATTGGCTTCGCGCCACCCATGATAGAGAGGTCTGGCAAATCTTGAGGAAGGTCTATGTCCAACAATGGACGCAAAAAGGCTGATGATGATGATGAATTTATTACCTATATAATCTGTCTATATTAGTATAATAACATGCAAAGGCAATTGAAACAAATATATTTGTTGTTTTTATTATTGATTATTTTTTTCTATCTGTCTATATTCCTGTGTTCTACTATTACTGTAACTTAATTTTTAGGCTTCACACTTGTGAGGGAGGAGTAATGATTGAATGACAATTATAGTTTTCCTTCCATTCAAGCATAAGCGCCTTCTTCCATTCTTAACCACATTGCAAATTATGAAAAGAATTTAATTTTTATTGCTGTAAGATACTATGCATTAGTTCCAATGGACAGCAATACATTCTGCACCTTCTTTACCCACTGTAGGAAGAAAGAAGTTATAAAACTCAAGAGCATGTTAAAACAAATAAACCAACAAGTTTTATTGGTGTGAGAGAGAATAATAATCAGAAAGCGTAATGATTGTACATATAAAGAAGCAGTATAATAGTATAGATATTTAACAAAAGATCTGATAAATCTGTTCTCTTTTCCATATGATTCTTCACCTATTGACACAGCTTGGTAATGATTGGTCACTTCACTCTCTGTGAACATGCGATCATGATCTGAATTTTCCATTCACTGGTTCTACTATTCTTGATATGCTTACCAAGCTTAAAAGGTTTATTTATGGCTGACCCAAAGGTTGTTATTGGTACTTCAGCTCACAATAATAACAATTTACTGACCACCTCTTCATACAACTGTAGCTTACCCCAACCTTATTTTTTTTGTTTGTTTTAAATAGCTATGCTGCTAATGTACTCTTATAGAAACCTTTCTTTATCCTTGTTGAACTGTTCTTTGTAGGTTTCCAAGGCCTTAAGTTTGATAAAGCAACTTCATGTGTTCTTCATCTGGCCAGGATTTTTTATCATTATCATTGAATACATAATGCATACCTTCCAAGTCTAATGCATTTTGATACATTCTCATGCTCGCACACATGAAAAGAAAATTCTCATGCATTTTATAAAAAGTGTTAGATTTCTTTAGATAGTGTAGATTTCTGATAAAAAAAATCTATTTTTATAGAACTTTATAACT
>VCCN01002810.1:7498747-7519222 GCA_006491835.1 Architeuthis dux | reverse complement strand
ATATGATTGTTATTATGTGTGCTTATATATACAAATTGTATATTTTTTTTCACGCTAAAATAAAATGTTCTAAAAATTCTTGATTTCTTTTTCTTTGTACTGTTAAATACATTGAAATATTAATTTCACTTGTTTTGGTTTTCAGTTTGTGGCTGCCAATGATAAATTATGGTTTTGGCTAGAACTTTTCTCCTTCGTGGATTACTTTACAATCCCACCATCTTTTGTGGCGATATATTTGGACCGCAATTGGTTGGGTAAGTTGGCTGCTTTCATATCTTTTTAAAGATTTGACAATTCATTGTAATTTGTATTTATATTAACCCTTCACATCTCTGTCATATTAAGATAAATCAAGACATGTTGATGCAGATAGGCACCTAATGTATATAAATCATAAACAATTGACATTTCAATTCTTTACTAGACACATTAACTCATTTAATGGTAACTACTTTTAGTACTTTTTGAAACTCTTGTCATTATGAAAGAATAAAAATTTTAAATTATTTGATTTACTTGATACTTTGGTGAAGCTTAGTTAACTGGAGAAAAAAAATTTCACCTGAAAAAATAGTCTCATCTTGGTGGATATGAGGACACTGGTCCAAATAGAATAATGAATCAGAATGATAGCTCCTCATCTCATAAATTCAGACAGAAACAGACCAGATGTGATACAAAAATGGAAATTATTAGAAAAGCTACCAAAAACAGGCACAAATATCGAACCATTTAACATTCCTTTATAGATGCAGGAATCTGAAGCTGATTCCATCAGGCTTTTAAAAAAAAGTGACGACACCAGCCTGAATAGATTAATGTCAGAGTGTCAATTATACATAATTTATGTTGAATGTAATAATACAATTGTGAACTTTCTATACTACTGATCCTATAAACTGTTATCTATAATGCATTTAGACTTAGAGGAGGAACTTGATTAGTAATGAGAAGATCAGAGAAATTGTCAGAGCAATGCCAGTCCACAAATACATCTAGTGCCAGATAATTAAATGGTTTGGATACCTGACAAGAATGGCAACCGACCAACAGGTGTTTAGAGCCTACAATCCCAGAGAACAACCTTGCAGATGTTGAATCAAGGGCTTGGCAGAATCACTCAAGTCTGATGGCCTGTCCATCAGAAAGGTGATTAACCAAGCCATAGCCCACCATCTTCATCTCCCCCTCAACACTCCACAGTATACATGCAACAGAAACAAGGTCTTCATCACCGAGTGTATACTCCATTAGGAGTTGTACCTTAAGAGAGGGGACACTTTACTTTACCTTTGTAATGTGTACCTTGTAAGAGCTAATTTGGAAATGTAAACATTTATAAGTTTTTATCATTTATCAAGTGAATTTAAAAACAATGAAATATAAATTACTTCAGAGCGTTTTTCCAGCTTTAAAAAAAAAGAAACATGAAAAATATAATTATGCAAAACATTGACAAATTTTCTTGTCACATAGAAAATGGCATGTACAAAAGCAAAACTGAGAAAATTTTATTTTTTAAAATTAGAGTTAAAAGTGATAATAAAATATTATGAGTGATGTGATGATCACCAGTACTGAAAATAGAATTGGCAAACTGATTTCAAATTTCGGTTGAGGCTGCTTATATTCATTTTATAGTACTGTTGCCATATCAGAACATTAAAAAAAGAGGCCATTGTCATAGTTGTCAACACACGTAAATAATATAGCGACAGTGGCTAGATTATGGTTGAAAATTGCTAAAATGTCTTGAATGCTGGTCAACAAAAATAAATACCTAGTGTAAAAAAGCCATAAGAAAAAATGGTATACTTTCAACATTTCATTTATGGCTGTTATAGAAATATATGTAAAAATGTAATGCACAAGAAGAACAAGAAAAAGCAGAACATGGCACTATATGCTAGCCCTAAGACTGCTGAGTTGACAACACCATACAGGCGTCCTTCACACTCTCTTGGCCCCACTGTCTCTCTAATCATTACAGTTTTATGTTTTGGCTGTGGAGAAAATAATGGAAGCTGAAATTCTGGACTTTTGGAGAATTTTAAAAATTTCCTCCAGATGGCGATTTTGAGATCTAAATGGAGCATATGTCCAGGAAAATACGAACATATGGCAACCTTACTTTATTCTAATACTCTTGGGAAAGACATAAATCCACTTCTCCCTGTTCCATTGCTAGATACCTTGATAAAAAGTCTCATCACTGGCATTGTACAGTGGTTGACAGAGAAGAGATTGGACAAACCACTCTCAGAGAAGAGACTTGGATAAACCACTCTCCCATAACTTACCTGCCAAGGCAATAGCAGAAAAAAACTGTTACCCCATAGTCAACCTTGACAGGAGCCAGTAAAATAAGGGTATAATATCACAGGTTTCTTCATAAACTTAATCAGTGTAAACAAGTAGATTAAACATCATGAGGTTTTACTTGAATCCAATTATTTACTACAATGACCCAATGGCAGTATTTGAATAGTGCATTGTTTATTTATATCAATAATATTTAAATAGTTCTTCAGAAGATTGACCTCCTTCCTGTTATTTGTGTTGTAAGCACGACATTTTGGCCGATCCATTCTTCGGCCTTCCTCAGGTGTAAAATCCAAGTGTGATGTGGTAAACAGAGTCCAGAATTTCACCTGAAGAAGGCCGAAGTATAGATTGGCTGAAACGTTGTGTTTACAAACAATAAGGAGTTCAATTGTCCGAAGAACCATTTGAATATTAATGACCCTTCTCAAAACTATAGAAAATATCAATAATATTGTTTGCTATATTCAAGACAGAATCTTCATTAACATTCTTTCTTGTCTGCCTCTTCCACTGAACCAGAGTATATGATTTTTTGCACTAACCGACCCAGGGATTGAACTCATGACTGCTAGGTTACTAGATATGCTTAACTAATGCTTTTATTCACTGGGACAATCTGGTAGTGGAAAACTTAGCCTTAAACTTAATGTCGCTTGATGGATTTGGTTCAAAATTCCCTGAAGGTTACCAACTAAGACAGACACCTAAAGAAGGCCGGAGGGTACAATGCCAAAATATTGTGACTATAACAACCAAGATAAAATAAGGGCACTAGTCCTAGTAAATCAGTGTATAATCTTATTATAATTCACCAAATGTTTGTCTGTCCGTGACAGCCTACCTCAAAAACCACTCAACATTAACCTATGAAATTTTCTGTGGGTACTCCTGGGACCCCTAGGCAGGTTTTTAGCAAATTAGTTTTTGAAAATATGTTGTTTTTTGGGGGGTGTTTCGATTTATACTTCAAACTCATTCTAAAAGGGTCACATTTGTCGGCAGCTGATGGTAATTTAGTATTGCTCTTAGAGAGGAGGTGGTTTGATTCTCTCTTACCTTCTCTAAGGACGCCGGCTCGTACTTTACTCATCTCTCAATACGAAGGCTGTTTACGTAAACAATGTTCGTATTTTTAAAATATGTAAGCGTAAGAAAGGTGTTTATTGCACATATCGTAAAAAAACAACTCTGTCACTTTTAAAAACAAATTAAATTGAACAATATCTGATTTCCATCTATCTATTTATTTATTTTATTAATTTTTTTTTTGCTCTCATAAAAAATTAATAGCGAGTCGTCGAGTATGAAAAACTGTATATTTGAACATTTTAATTCAATTGAAATACTGAAATTATCACTTTTTAACCGACTCATTTGTTCTATGAAAGTTTACGATTGAAGTTGTAATCTTAATATATTTCTGTACATATAGGGAAAACGTGGCCCCGATTGTATATAAATTGTTAAGTTTCACACACTGCTCATTCAATGTTAAAAACGGCGTACAAAATAAAAAATAAATAAGAGAATTAATGAAAGAAAAATAAGTAAATACATAAATTTAAATTATATTGTTATTGCTTTGAATAAATTAAATTGTTAAAATGTTTTTTTAAAGTTTTTTTTTAACATCGAGTGGCGTGGGTATGAAACTTTAACTTTACAATCGGAAAGGTCGGTTAGTCTATTAATTTCAAAATAAAAAAATAAACAAAAAGTAAATAAATAAAAATTAATTTTCATCTGAATGACATGTTTGTTAGACCAGTTACGTGATACATCAAGATGGAGTTGTTGAATGTTCATAACATTTTAATCTCAAACAATAAACTGTGAAAATATTGAAAATTATTTTCAATTTCAGTGTTCTAGACGTTATAAATATTAAAATTCTAAAACTTCAAAATTTTGTTAAAATCTTAAAATTAACTTTTTTATGAACGTCTTGTGTATTGATGTTGTCTTCTGATGTACATGTTACGGCTGTTTAGGCCATTTTCAACATCTTAACTCTTAACACATTTTAATCTCATTTGCTTATTTATTCTTTCATACATTCTGAAATAGTTTTCATTTCCTTTGTTTTATTCATATTTGATGCAAAACTCTTTCTTCCAGGGCTCCGATTCCTTCGAGCGCTCAGACTTGTGTCCATTCCCGACATTTTACAATATTTAAATATTCTAAAGACAAGCACTATGATTCGACTCACTCAGCTTGTTGCATTCTTTGTCAGTATGTGGCTTGCTGCAGCTGGGTTTGTGCACCTGGTAAATAATTTATTTATTTCACTTTGGCTTCTTGGTTTCTACGTTGTTGTTGTTTTTTTTACATTGTCAGCTAATTTAAACATTTTTTTTAACAACTTTTGTTCGGACAATCGAATCTCTACTGCTCATCCTTGATGTTGTCAACACTACATTTTGGACGATCCATTCTTCAGTCCTCGTCAGGGGGGTGTCCAGGCAGTGTTGTCAACTCAAAAATATTTTCGCGCTAGTTTGACTGCTAAAAAGCGCTAAATTTTTAAAAATGGCTTCAAACCGCCAAAATGTTTTAGGCGCTAATTTAGCGGTTTTTGCACTGCCAAAACAAGAAACGCGCTAAATTGGCAACACAGCCCAAAATACACTAAAAACATTATTAGCCATTTTATGACCATTTAAATGGCTAAATTAGTCTTTAAAAATGGCTAAAAATAGTTAAACATTAGCAAAAATTGTCAAAATGTAACCCTTCTGAAAGCTGAGGTGTCACGATTTTTTAAACATTTTATATTTATTTATGTCTTCCTGCCGGAGTAGCCTCACCCTACCCTTTTCTCTTTTCTGCACGAATTACGAGGGTCGGTCTTGAAGAAGTTGGGGGGCGGTCCGGATCCCCCTGCTCCGCCACTGGTCAGGTGTATAATTCAAGAAAAGAGGGAAACTTTTTTTCTCCAGGTGAAGAAAAATTGTGATCATTAATATGCTAACCGGAACAATCCATTTGAGCAGCACTAAGTACACAGACATCACAATCTCGACAACCAAGCACTCAGGCGATTGTCTGAACAAAAGTTGGAACGTTAATGATTCTTCTCAAAGTTATAGACAATACTTTTTTTTAAATTGAAATAAAAGAAATTGATAAAAGTCACAAAGTTTAGGATGCTGGTCTGAGAAAACTGAGTGATTATGATAACCCAATCACAAACCAGCATTGCTTTTCTTTTGGGTTTTTTATGAGCAGATTTATATCAATTATTTTTTATGATCACTGTTTTTACTATATAATGGTTTTTAACAACATAAGCAGTTTTCAAAAAAACAAAAAGAATCTGATAAACTCCCTTCAAAAAAGCTTTTACACTTTTAATCAAAGACGATACAATTAAATAAGTCTTTGCCATCAAAAGAACTTTTTATGATTTGAATAAAGGCTTTTGTTCTTAAAACAACTTTTTGTCACTTGTTAATAAAATTTGCTGTAACCTCTATCAAGTTATTTGCATAATTATACATGTTTATAGATTATTATCATGTTTGTTAAAGATCAATAAAAAAAATATTCAAGATTTGGTAAAAACAATAGTTTCAGCACACAAGGGCAGATATTTTATGCCTTAGGTTGTTACATATGAAATGTCATTTGGCAAAGTTTATCGACAGGTCCGTCAAAAATGGATTGTATATTAGGACTGATTTTGACCGATCACCAGTAAAGAAGCTAACATTTATTACTTTCGTACTTACCATATTTATTCGAGTAGAATGCAATCTCGTATATAATGTGACCCCTACTTTTTGTAGCTAAAAATCAGTAATATATTATGTTATCTTTTTTTTTTTTTTACACTCGAGTATAATGCCACCTACCAATTTTGACACTGATTTTTTTATAGCAAATTTCTCGCATTGTACGCAAGTAAATACAGTAATTTTGGGGTTTAATAAAATGAATAAGAAAAATATGTGAACCATAACAATATGAAAAGTAAGATTATAATTTAATAAGTATGAAAGTAACAAATGTTAGCTTCTTTACCGGTGAATGTACAAAATCAGTCCTAATCATACAAGCCATTTTTGATGGTTTGGTTGTTAAACTTTGCCTGATAATATGCCATCTTTATAAAATTCTTTAGATTTAGTAGCCACAAGTTCAGTAAAAGTACAAATTATGGCTTCCTGATTATTGAGCCTTTTATTATAGATATGAAGTTGATAATCTGTAGGAGAAATGTCAGGTGAATATGGAGGATGCTGCATGATTTCATGTCCCAATTCTCTAAGCTTAGATATAGTCAGCTGAGAGGTGTGGGTTCTGGAACTGTCATAGAGCATTTCATTCAGTTCATGTGGAACCCATTTTCCCAACTGTTTAACCTTTCCAATTGCCTTCAGATGACATGGTCTCCAGAAAGTGCTCCAACCATTGTTTGTGGGTCATTGGCCACTGCTGTTGATATTTCTTCATCATTAAGAACAGATTTGGGCCTTCCTGAGGCTTTATTATAGGTATCCATATTTCCAGACCTATACCTATTGAACCAATGCTGAACAGTTTGCACTATAGCAGTGTTGACGTTATCTGCAGCTTGAGCAGTATTATGTCTTAATTTGAATTTGTACTTGAAAATTAGTCTAACTTCTTGGATAGACCCATTGCTGTTAAGGGCTCAAAATCCTCCAATAATAATGAATTATGTCTCTATTTACATTGAATCTGAAAAAAAAAAAAAAGAAATGATATCGAGTACATTACCAATTCTTTCACTTTTAGCATTATTCTCTATGATATAAAAAAGACATTGCATGTGTAACAACCTAAATATTTTGGTACATATGGAAAGAGATTTGAGAAAGAAATGTGGATTAATAAGTTTAAGCTTGACAAACTGAAATAAGCATCTTGCATGTTTTTCACAAACTATTTACCATAGAAATTTTTTTGTTGCTTTTGTCATGAAATATTCATGTCATAATATAATTGTATGTAAATAGATAATTTTAAGCCTGTCACTTTCATCTGTGATCACGCCTGCTTTAATGAATTTTTAAAATGTTATTCCTTTGACCACACTTTTAAAGGATTATGAATTGGATTCTTTGTGTGAATTTTTGATTTTGAGTTGGACAGGCCAGAATCTGACTTTAGGCTGGACAGTCCAGCTTTTGAGCACTCTCTCCTCCATCTGGCGCCACGTTGAGCTAGCTGTTAATGTGTCCTCCTTTTTTGAGTTCTGACTAAAAAACTCAGATATACTTAAAATAGTGGGAACAGAAAGCTATTATTATAACAGCCATTAATGTATTTCTATTATATGTAGTTGCCATTTTCAACACTGCTGATGAGCCGCAGTGTACGAGTCATGTTGTCAACATGTCTGAGAGGCCCAGTCTGCCCAAATTCTCCTTTTCAGTCTACAATGTCCCCTTTTTTTGAAATTTGGAAATGGCCACCATATTTGGAGTTCTTATATAATTTACAATTATCATATTTGAAGTCCAGAGTACATTTTGATAATAGTTATTAAAAGATAATAGCATTAGTCTGAACAACTTACTAAGATTTTTACTTATTTAAATGGGAGAGGGAACTAAACTTCTACTTAGCTGCACAATGAAAGACTTATCTACCTCTACATCTCAAATGCTATTAAACTTGGTGTTTCACTAGTTTTGTTTTTAAGGAAATTTCTTTTTTTAATATTACAGTGATGAAGTATGTATTTTAATTGTTCTTATTTCAGATTGAAAATTCTGGTGATCCCTTTATGGATTTTTCCAACCCACATAAAATGACTTACTGGGAATGTTTGTATTTCCTTTTGGTAACTATGTCAACAGTGGGTTATGGGGATATCTATGCCAAAACTGTTCTCGGAAGGGTGTTTATTGTATTCTTCATCCTATGTTCTTTGGTAAGTACATTTTGAATTCATATTCGGTAAAGTAAGGGTCAAGTTTAGAATTATACTTACATTGTAAATCCAACCCCTCGAAAGCCGTAATATACAGTAATTCTTTTTAGTTCATTCATTCTTGGGATCCCACTTTTGCCTTTTCCACTGAACCAGAGTATATGACTTTCACTGCTTGATCCAGGGATTGAACTCGTAACCAATGCTTTGCCATGAGACAATGGTTCAGAGGAAAAAAAACAAAAGAACTATCACAAATTAGTTAAGAAGATTTAACTAAAATGAGATATCTTCTAGCATGGAAGTGAAATCAGAACAACCTACCCTCATAGATTGAATAAAGGGCTTGGTTCAAAATTCCCAGACGGTTACCAAATATGATGGACACTGGATAAGCTCTGAGGGTACAATGGCTAAAACATTGTGACTATAACCACCAAGATGAGGACACTAGTCCAAATAGGTCAATGAATAATAATGATAATTCCTGATTTCCGAAAATCAAGCAGAAATTTTCTATCATCATCATGTTGTGCTCTTCCCAAGTCATATGTAACAATTCATAAAGCAAATATTAGAAACCGTCACCCAAACTGTGAACATAGGATTCTTCAGTTTTTAAGCTGGCGTATGTATGTATCACGCGTATAGGCTGCACCAATAACTAGAGGACTGGAAATTTAAACATTTACTCCTTATTATGTCTAGAAAAAACTTCTCTTTTATTTTGTTTTTTGAAAATTTCCCCCTAAATAGGTTTTTAGTTGCAATGTAAGTTTATGCTAAGTTGACCCCTTAGTTTATGTCTGCTTGTTTTTTTTAAAATTCAGACTTTTTTTAGTGATCACTGATCAACAAAAGATGAGGGAAGTAACTTATTCATTGATCCCGCCTTTTTTCCAAAATCTTTATTGATCACCCCCAAATAAGGCATGCTGCCAAAAGACGTTGGTCATGTGATGGTTTCTATTGAGTGACTAACCAGACCTGCCTATTTAAGAGTCAAGCTGAATAAATGATTAAAAAACTATCCTGTTAATAATTTGTTCCAACCTTTTTCCTTTTCTTTTTTTATTTTTTACCTATGTGGCTAGAATTTAAATGAGGATTTAAAAAATATTTTATCTTCTTCTCTAGGGTATTTTTGCAAGTTTCATCCCAGAGATTGCTGAGATTATTGGTAGGAGGCAGAAGTATGGTGGAACTTATAAGAAAGAAAGAGGCAAAAAGTAAGCTGCTTATCTTTGAGATTTTACATGATGACAAAACTACGGATTAGGCCAAAGTTGATCTCTTTCCCAATTGCTAACATCCATTTTACCTAAGGGCTCACCTGAATGTTCATCCTTGAAGAAAATTTTTCAATCTTTCAAATTTCAGAGTTCAAGCTTAAAATTTAATCTTGTGCATTATGATTACATTATTTTATGAAACCAGTCGTGGAATAAACGACAGAAATATTGTGGCTATTCCTTTTGTTTTTCTTATTTTATCAAACCCAATTTGAGGAATTATATTCTCCTATTTTCTACTTATTCAACTGCTCTTTTTTACGATTTGTTTTTTCATTGGCAAATAAGGTAAATTATTGCTTTTATTTGTCTACTTTTTTGTTTTTTATTTGATTTTATTCATCCACATACAAGAAATAAGTTTTTCATCAATGTGGAATACTTTTTAGATGAGAGTATATTTTCTCACTTTTTATTTATCGATCTAAATTTAGATATAAAATATCTAAATAGACAACACTGAAGAGAAGTAACCCAAATACTTTGAAGCCATAGTTTTGTAACGACAGACGGAAAATTATTTTACATGAAAATTATGGCAGGCAGCTCCACACACCATAAAGTCCGGCGACTTTCAAACATGCCCCTTTTGAACGGGCATGCCCTAGTACATTTAATAGTCCTATTCTGTTAATAATACTTGCCTTAATTCATGACCACAGACAATTCCTTTCCTCCTGATTTTCAATGCATTTACATTATACATATAATAGCCCTATTCTGTCAGTAATGCTTGCCTTAATTCCTGACCACTGACAATCCCTTTCTTCCTGATTTGCTATGTATTTCTATTGTAAAATAATTAGCAATGCGTTTACATTATATATATTTGTATGATAATCTTAAAGACATTTATTAATTGGGAACCCATATCAGCCCGGCATCGATGTTAGTGATTGCTAAATGGGCGGCCTAGATCTTATAAAATAAAGAAAGAAACGAGTGCTGTGTGGAGATCAAACCCGTGTGCACCCTGTAAGCAACCTATACACAGTCCTGGTCATATAGGTTGCTTCCATGGGTGTACGCAGGTTTGATCCCAGCACAGCACTCGTTTCTTTATTTATTTTATATGATCTAGGCCGCTCGTTTAGCAATCGCTAACACTGATGCCGAGCTGATATGGGTTCCCAATTAATAAATATCTTTAAAATTATCCATTTCTTGATTTCATATATTTATATATATATTGTTGAAAGAAAAGTGTACTATCTACTGCGGTCAGCCTAAAGGGGTGGCAGACCCACTCGGCTGCTTAAAAGAAGGAAACTCAAATAGAAAACCTATAACCCTTACTAGACCTTAATACCATTGTCCCACTTTGCTGGGCCATGGCAAGTATACCCATGATCTAATGGGTGGTGGTAACTAAATGTACTTTGCCAGTTTTGGCATCTTACTTTACTTCCTACATAAGTGCATCAATAAGTTCACAGCCTAATGATGAAGAAAGGCATTTATTTTGCACAAAAAGTATTTTTCAACATAATTTCCTTCAGTATCAATGCATTTAATTCAGTGGTGAATATTAATCACATGGATCAAATATTATATGTTAAAAATTTCAAATCAAAATACAGCTAATAAGTACATCTCAAGCTACAGACTTATTGATCCATCCTCGTATATATGCTTTTAGTATTTGCTGTATTTGTTTCATAAATCCTACCTGTGATATCATGGGTTACATAAACATCTAGTTTTTTTTGTTTGTTTTTCTGACTACCTAACAAAGATGCTATTTACTTATTTTCATATATAGACAAGGACTTGTTCCTTATACTATATAAGACTTATGTCCATCCACACCACGAGTAGGAGATTGCTTTGCAGCCTTTTGGCTAAGATCAAAGTTTAGTATCTGTTCTTTGAAACCGCCATGGCCTTGAAGTTCAGAGAACCATGGCCCTTCGGGGTCCTTGTGGCATGCTTGGGTATCGTCCTGGGAGAAGTTGCACAGGATATCTTGTCCAGCTGGTCAGGAGGCGATTACCATTAGCATGCTCGGGATTTGTTCTGAGAATCTTTTGGTCCAGAGACGAACAAAGTTAGTTAAAAAGTATGAGGATAGGCTAAAAGTGTTAGGATTAACATTGATAGAAAATAGGAGAGATTGTGAAGACTTAATAGAAATGTTTAAGATTATGTGTGGTTTAGAAGTAGTAAACCCTGATGTATTTTTTACTAGAAGGGGGTACAAGGGACTGAGATGCCACACATATACGGTAGAAGCAAGTAGAATTAGACATTGTATAAATATGATTGTTATGATGTGTGTTTGTATATACAAATTGTATACTTTTTTTTTCACACTAAAATAAAATGTTCTAAGGTGTACTGCCAACATAATTATTAGAATTATTAGATAAACTGCAGCTATAGTGTGCCTAAGAAAGCAACTCCTACTAAAAGGGACAAATTTGGGCATGTACAATACTCTATGAATAGATAACTCTTCTCTTAAGTGGAAAAAGTGTATAACTATTAAGCATATAAAACAAGCACTTTAAAGTAATATATTTACATCACTGCAGATTCATGTATTCATTTCTTAAAATGTGAAGTGACATTTCTGCATCAAATTTCTATCCATCTCAGCTCATGACAATGAGAGTCGTCAGTAGCAAAACTCCTAGTAATCAGATTGTAAGCTTTTTTTGCCAGATCAGCTCCATAAATACATTGTTGTGCTGAGAAAACTTGATTTATTGAAGAAATCCGTCTTATTCAGTCAGTTAATGTCATAAATATAATTACTCAAATTGCTTTATTGTATATACACTCTGAAAAAAAAAAGAAATAGTGCCATAAAGAGAAAATATAGTTAAAATGGTTCTTCGTACGATTGAACTCCTTCTTGTTATTTGTGTTGTAAACACAACGTTTCAGACAATCCATTCTTCAGCCTTCTTCAAGTGTAAAATCCGAGTGTGATGAGTTAAACAGAAGTTATGTTTAAAGGGGGTAACCCTTATAGCGCAGGGCCTGGGTGTTCTGTCTTTGTTTTGTCGGGTTTAAGTCTGTTGAAAAGTGGAAGCCACATAGGGTTGAAATCCGCACTTTTCTCGCTAATGCATTTAGTTGACATTTTGATGTGAGCTGCTTCTTTGATTTTTCTCTGCTTCCAGTATTGTTCTCTGTCAATAATCTGGACTTCCTCCTAGAGAGGAAGATGGTCGCTGTTCTCTCTCCAGATGCGGTCGTTCATAGCCAATTTTTCTATCTCGCCCCTGATTATGGCTTTCTTGTGTTCATCAAGTCTGACCTTGAGCGGGCAGCCCATTTCTCCGGTATTGTGTTTACAACACAAATACCAAGAAGGAGTTCAATCGTCCGAAGAACCATTTGAATATTAATGATCCTTCTCAAAATAGAAAATATAGGTTCATTAAATATTCTTATATATCATGACCTTGAAGATGGTGTTGAAACAACCTTGGCATTCCTTCTAAATGGCTGCCAATGTTGTTGACAAACTACTGTATATGTCGGTATATAAGATACAGCTGGGCAACCCAAAGGTCTATCAACCCTTTTTATACTCTACAGACATGTACAAAACCAAAATGCATTTTTAATTAAGTACCCGCAAATTTTGGCTCCTGGCCTATGGACTAATATACTTTGATTACTCGCTTCAGCTGGGTGACCCAAAGGTCCATCAACTATTTTCACACTCAGCAAACATGTACAAAACAAAATTGTTAAATTTAGTACTCCCAAGTACACTAAATTTGGGCTCCTGCCCCATGGACTAAGATGGATATTTCATTTTTTTAAAACTATGCAAATATCAGACTGCTTCAAATGAGCTGGTATTATGACTGGAGGACCGAAGCTTGATATGGATAGTTAGGGGGAATGAATGAGTTGCTGTGAGGAGTAATCCTCCAAATACCCTTGTAAACCATTTGTCTTATAGTCCAGCATATACAGTATTATTGGTTCCTGACAAACTCCTTGGTAATGTTTAAATGAACCATAATTAAAAGCTAGTTTAACTGCATATTTTTCTATATGTTATATGATAATCATAAAGACATTTATTAATTGGGAACCTATATTTGCTCAGCACCGGTGTCAGTAATAGTAAAACGAGCAGCCTAGATTGTTTAATAAATAAAGAGAAACGATCTAGGCCACTTGTTTCACTATCGCTCACAGCTGCCTTGTTGCATTCTCCTTAATCTCGTGCATGGTCTATAATCTCCCTCTCAGTGAAAAGACGGAAGTTGCAGAGAGACAAGTATGGACTGGGGGAGGGGAGGGGGGTGACAGACTTGGGTGATGTGATGTTTTGCCAAAAAACCCTGCATGAGACATGAAGGGGCAGGTCTGATCACTTTGAATGTGACGGTCACACAGTAGACATGCTCACTCAATGACGTCTCACTGCCATTTGAGTAACTGCACGGGAGACTGTCTGCTCATGCATGCACCATAAAGTTCCCTCTGTTACCCAGTTACATCAAGGCTGTACAACCGATTCTCGAGATATTCAAAATGGCTGGATACTTTCCGGACAGACATCATAAGTCTAGATCAGGCGAACCTGAGCCATCAGAAATGTCTTTTCATTCAATGAGATGGAAACAAAATGGCAGTATGGTATCCTCATCACATGAGTTGTTAGAGCAGCCAAATGAAATCTACTTCTTAAAACCCATAAGAACTCACTGTGACATTGGTGTCACATACAATTTAATTGATCTGCACAGTCTCTTATATAATATTATATTTTATCCTTGATTTTAACTCCTGAATTGTACTAAGTGACATCTACTGAACATCTTGGTGCAGTCATGTGACTGTGTGTCAATTTTCCTACCCATAATCCCAAATAATGTTCCTTCAAACCAGTCAACATTCAGCAGAGAGAGAGCAATAGACAAATGAGATGGTGGACAGACCCTTGGAGTTTGGGCATACTGTAATCTTTTCAGATCAGTCCTCATTTGCTTAAAAAAAACAGCAGATGATTATAGGTCTGGAGAGTGCTTGGTCAAGAATTTCATTTGAAGTACCTATACCTCACTATCAGACATAGCAGATTTGTGGTTATGGTGTAAGAAGCAATTTCAAGTACAAGTCATTCAAGTCGTCTTCAATAGGTGGGAAATATCAATTCAGAAAAACACATGTCCATTCTTCAGGAGGAACTTCTGCTAATATTCACTGATGGTTTCAAAGAGTTTTCGGACATTTGTACTCTTTCATGTTTTTGTTGTTCACACAAGGTTTTAGCTAGGGAAAAAAAAATAAAACAATTTCTGTTTACTTTCATTACTTGACACTACCGAAAAATAAAAAAGTCTCCCTCTTTACATTCGGATAGTACATCTGAAGAAGGCAATAGAATGGACTCAGCCGAAATGTCATGTAAACAACAAAAACAACAAGGAGTTCAATTGTCCGAAAAACTTTTTGAATGTTAATGACCCTTCTCACAAATATAGACTATATCTTCACTGATAGTTATTTGGACAAAAACAGCACCATTTTTTTATGGGTGATGAAGTTCCATGGCATATAGAAAAAAAGACTCTAGAGTGACAGGTCCAAAAAAAGTATTAAGCAACTCTCATAGTCAAGTCAATCTCCCAGTGGTGTAGCAAGGGTTCTCAGCACCCAGAGGCAAAGACAACACCCGGGAGCAGTTGTGCTATATCCTAGGGGAGGGCATAATTAATGCAGCCTGGTCAGATATCCCATGAGAGAAGATAGTAAATTTGATAAACTCAATGTCTGAAAAAAGAAAAAAAACTTTAAAATCAAGCAAGTCTACTACATTTTAATTTGCATAAGAAAATATTGTTTGAAAATGGAAATGTCTGTTTACTTTTGTCATATCAATGTCCATACATGATCTTAAACAGTTATTGAGTTTTGGGCCTTGAAGTATTTAAGTATAATGGACCGAGAGATTATTCCCACTTTAACACTATCTTAGTTCTTTTAAAATGCTGAAAAGCTGCTGCATCTTATCCTTAATTGAATGGGAATTTTACAGTGTTCAGCTATTTGAGATATAAAAAAGAAGTATAATAATTCTTTAAACAGAATCGAGCATAAAGACTTATCATTTTTGAATAATATGAATTTTACAAATAAATGACTGGAAATAGTAGTTACAATATGTAAAACACTTAGCTGAGGTCTAAATGCCCCTTTCCTTTTCAGTTAAAAAACTTAAATTTTTAGTAGATAAGCCATAAATAAGAACTACCCCCAAATGCATTGATATAAGTTAAATTGAAAAAACACATTTGTCATTGGTTATTCATGAATGAATTTTTCTTTCAGACATATTGTGGTGTGTGGGCATATCACATATGATTCAGTCTCAAACTTCCTGAAAGATTTTTTACACAAGGATCGAGAAGATGTGGATGTGGAAATAGTTTTTATTGACACGTAAGTATTTATATACATATACTTTGACTAAGCACTTAAAAAGAAAGAATCAGATAAAAACATTTTTAAGATGTTTATTTTACCAGTTCTGTATGAATTATATACAAAAGTTGATTTTTGAAAGAAGTTTTCCATATTTCATGGGTGAAGTGGTAGATTATCAAATTATGTTCTTACTTCAAATCTTTGAGATAAGTTTAATTACCCGATTAAGTAAGTGATTAAATTTTATGAGATGTGTGTATCATTAATCTCTAATGTCAGGTAAGTCTGTGATTGGACCCAGTTAAGACTGACTAACTGATTTTTTGCCACTACTGCATGGGAAGGTAACATAGTTATGGAAGAGTGGTTTGCCCAAGTGCTCATTCATCCACTTTTTTTCTCATTCAACTATTGTGGCATGCCAGTAATAGGTTATTTGGTCAAGATATCTGGTGATGACTGAATTTGAATCTAATAATTGGTGAGTTTAAGTATTTCTTTATACAAAACTGTGTAGAGCATTCCTATAAAAACCTTTTGTAGGTTGAAATGGCATAAAGTGGATCACCATTAATTCATATGGGGAAAATCTTTGAGCATTACCACACCCAAGAATTGGTGATGATGGTGAGTCATCAGCAGTTGAGATGGTGAGAGATACAGGAGACTGGGGTGTAGGAGAGAGAGAGAGAAAGAGAAAAAAAGAGTATGTGTGCTGCCCCTATAATGACACACTGCAAAACAAATGCTGAACGCCATTTTCACTTTTCGCCTTTTTTTTGTAAAAGCGCAAAAGTGACATAAAGTGGACTTTTGAAAAACAGGGGATACCTGTATTAAATTATTGCTATTAAAATTATTTTATTAACAAAATTTGGTGTCATAACCATGAACCATAACCTACTATATTCTACTGGAATTGATTGAAATTTTGTTGGGATTTTGTTGAAAATTCTTTAAAAAAGATATAAGCTTGCAAAGAAAATATTAGCCTTGACAGGTTGACACTTAAAAACTAAGATCCTACATAATCATTTGGCTAGAATAGATAACACAGAAAAGTAAGACTTCTACCTACCATAGAAGTCAAGTATAGAAAAATAAAACATTGATAATAAATGACAGCTATGTTATAATTTTCAAAATAAAAAGTAAGAAAATCACATTTTTTTACAACTGCACATTAGAAAAACAAAGAATTATGATGGCTAATGACAAAAGCAGAAAAATCAATCCTACCTGAAGATAAACAAATATTTAGAAAACCGAGACAGATTTCAGTTTTGTATATATTTTATTACTCTTGTGTTAAAAAACAATTTTTTAGAGTAACATTATCAAAAGCGCAATATGATACTGCACAACTGTTACCTTGGATGTTACCAAGCCAGTGTCCATTCCTTTGTAATGCACAAAACATGTCATGCTATGTTTTTGTACATATCTAAGATTGTAGACCAGATGCACCTTTCATATTTTGCATACATATCCCCAAAATATATTAGCATAGTGTAATTTATATGTTGCTCATCTCAACTGGGTAGGTACCAAAAACATTAGAATTTGTAGGGTCTCATGGAACAGCTGAAGTATAGATGACCAAAAATGACAAAACCTAATATTACCCACAATGGCAAAAGTATATTCCCAACATTAATACACATTATATGACAGGAAACACTCTAGTATACCAATAAATCTTAGCTATCCATAAATTGATATCATTTATTGGCTGCTTGTAAATTTTGTCACAAAATAACCATATTTTTTTTCAATAAGAAATTAGTAGCTTGTTGATCAGTGTAGTGTAGCAGTAGTGTAGCAGAGAAAATGAAGTCTGACTTCCTCGTCGAAAAAGGCTTTGAGCATGCGCCTGCCATCATTTGAAATTCAGCAGGGAGAAAGAAATACCAGTGGCCCGGATGACGATTAAAGAAAAGCACCGCCAATAACCTGTATGTTGTGAGAAGCGTTACTATAACCATGGCTTTGATGAGCCAGAAGCAGCTTCTCGGACCTTGTAACGAGTTGTTGATAGCAGTGACTGCTTGCTGAAGTTAAGCAAGGAGGCGTCTAGTGTTGATAGCGGTGACTCCCTGCTGGTGTCAAGCAAGGAGGGTTCCTGTTGGGGGTTTTGTTTTGTTCCGCATTACAGCTTTGATGTGCCATTTGGTGACTTCTGGTACCAAACTGTGTCAGTGTTTTTCCCCACCCCCTTTTGTTTTCTACAAGCAGTAGACTGAAGAATCTGATGTAGCTGCTAGTGCCAGATAGTTTACATGCATTTATTTAACTAATTCTGTTTGACTATGGGTTTCTTTTCAGTAAACATGAAAATTGTGTTATCTATAGAGAAATATAACTAATAATCTCAGAATGTTTTTAGAGTAGACCTAAACTCTTATAAGAACAAAAGAATGCAAACTATTGGATTCCATTAATAATTTTAGTAAGATAAAACAAACTATTCACATCTAGTTTACATATTGCTACCACAGTAAACATTCTCCAGAAAGTTATTGATGTTATTTAGCATGAGAGTAGATGCTGTGGGACAGTCACAGTACTGACTTATCTTGCATGTCAAGAACAATGCATACAATTAAGCAAGTCTGTAGTCTGTCTTTCTCACTATTTGTTTGTATTGTTAATGCAGAAAAATTGCAATAATCAAACTACCATGAAATTTTATTTTTATCTTTCCATAATGCTAATTCAAGCTTATTTATATATATAATATCAAATATGGTAGTGAGAGGGATATGGATCAGTGTTGGAATTCATATGAGAATATGTTCACCATGGAATATTTTATTTTGATGATGAATATAAATCCAGGATAAAAATAAGTTATGACCTAAAAATCATTAATCTTGCTTGATTACTTTTTCTTTGAAGTCATTAATATTATTGACATTTACTAAGCTTTGTACGGCACAAGGCCACAAGTGTGTGACACCCAGTGAGGATTGAACTCACTATAGTAACAATGGTCTATGAGACTAACTTGCTAAGCACTCTACCATGGCAAGGCACCCAAGTCATAAATATTGTTGGGTTCAAGAAATACATTTAAATTGTGTTATATAAAAAAAGAGAAATGAATCCATCTAGAAATGTTTGAATAACATTTGTAATGCTGCACATTTATAAGGTTTTGTGTTTTTTTTCTCCTCTTTCAGGCAGCTCCCTGATTTGGAGCTTGAAGGTTTGCTAAAAAGGCACTTTACACAAGTGGAATTTTTTCAAGGAACTGTCATGGATGCTAATGACCTTGAAAGAGTAAAGGTAATATATCCAGGTTTTTCAAAATAACCATTTTTATAATCTATACATATAAGAGCCAAATATGCAAATGAGTATGTTCGTATGGTTGTATGTTTGGTTGTCTGTGGTGTCTGCTAGCTGAGATCCTACAACTCATAATGGACTGGTCCACATGAGATAGATTGTACAACCAATAATAGAATTAAAGGGTGGACAATACAAAATGAAACCTACCATTCTCTTAGCAACTAAGAACACTGAACAAAGTCTATGTACTACTGTGTCTGGCAGTTTGTCTTTCCCCTATGACTTCCCTTCGGTTCAAGGCTTACAGTGAGAAATCAGTTTCTTTCTGCATTTGCTGACTGACTTTTGAATTGGCAACATCTTCTAATATCAAAAGAAAAAACAATATAAAAAAACTTTTCTTCTATAGAGGTAAGATTTTAAAAATAAAAAAAAGCATAATTTGTTAGGTTTTCTTTTTACATAAAAATCATACTTTTTTTACAGTTCAATTTAAAAAAAAATTCTATAGACCATATTTATACTGTGTCTATCCTCGCAATGCAGAGCACAGCAAAGAGACGACTGTCTTTCTGACTATAACTTCCTTTCAGCTCCCTTTGATGTAAGCCTACAGTGAGATATCAGTTGGAGGTAGGAAAGGAAGGAGTTGTTATATATGGACATTTCTGGCCCCAAACTTGCAAAAATGGCCAAATGCAAATACTCTCAGCACACAACAAAAAACAGATGGCTCAAAATTTATATATGGCCAAACCAAAAGGTTCATGGCCAGATGCTTTTTAAAAAGGCCAGATTTGTGAAATTTGAGCATCAACTTTATTTTGTATGGAAATAAGTTATATTTTTAATAAAATAAGTTTTCTTTCTATGATTTTTTTTTTTCATACCGCACAATGTCAGTGATGACATTTTTAGTTGAGACTTTCAAAAAACTTAAAATTAGGATATTTGAATTAATAAAAAAAATTACCTAATAAAATCGCTTTTGGTGCCTTTTGGTAAAAAAAACCCTGTCATTTTTTACGGGTATATGCTAGTTGATATATAAATGTCAACTGGTAAGAATTTTAAAATGGTGGTAACTCTGTATTGAAAAGTTTAAAACTGAGAACAGTTTTCATCCATTTGAAATTTCTTTAAAAAGTACATTTGATATATCTTAAAAAGTGGTCAGTTTGATCAGATGTATGTTACACCTAACATACAAAGAAAAGTCTTCAAGTTCCTTTTAAGTATAGTTGGCTATTTTCAGAT
>VCCN01002810.1:7447932-7463412 GCA_006491835.1 Architeuthis dux | reverse complement strand
TATATATATATAGGGTTAAAAGAAATTCACCGGAATACTAAAGGCCTCCAAATAAAATCATGTCTAAATATTCTTATATTAAATTAGTTATTTCCTAGTTGTATCTTAGTATAAGTTTGAAGATAAAGTATTGTAATCAAATAATAACGTACAATGTTAATAAAAGCATATTAAATAATGAATTTAGTATTTAAAGTAAAGTTTTGTAAAAATGCATCAATGTTGCCATGTAGCACATGAGTTATTAGATATTTATTTTATCTAATCTTTAGTCTTTAGTCTTTTCCTTTATGTGCTATTCTTTCTCTTCAAATTGATTATCTACTTTTTCAACTACCCTTCATTAAGTGTCTGCTGAATCAACAGGTATGTAGGATTCCTATAAGTCACACATCGTTTTCTATCACAGACCATTTATAATCATTTCCATAAAATCATTTAAGCAAAATAATGATTAATTTCTTAAAGGCATAATTTTATTCTTTTAATTTCTGGTCACAGTTCACTTATTATACTCAGTCATATGGGCTGTAACTTCCCATGTCTAAACACACTGGCTTTAAGATTGTTGTGTCATTAGTTTCTAGTCGGATCACAGAAGTTAATCTATTCATCTTTCACTGTTACTTGACTGAACACAGTATCTTTCACTATTTTTGACCACTCATGTAATCTTTCACTGTTCTTGACTGATTAGATTGGCTTTCACTATTTTTGACCACCTAGGTGATCATTCACTGTTCTTGACTGACCACATTATCACTTTTCATCTCTCACTCTTTGTTTGTTCTTGTGGCCACATCATCACTTTCTCTCTGTTTCTGTCTTTCTGCTTGTCTGGACACAACATAACTCTATCTTTCTACTTGTTTGGCCAGTCATCACTCTCTCTTTCTGCGTGTTTGGCCACATCATCACCCTCTATCTTTTTATGTGTTTGGCCACATCATCACTCTCTATCTTTTTACTTGTTTGGCCACATCATCACTCTCTATCTTTTTACTTGTTTGGCCAGTCATCACTGTCTCTCTCTCTCTCTCTCTACTTCTTTGGCCACATTATCACTCTCTGTCTTACTTCTTGTTTGGCCACATCATCACTCTCTCTCTCTCTCTCTCTCTCCCTCTGCTTGTTTGGCTACATCATCACTCTCTCTCACTCTTTTTACTTGTTTGGCCAGTCATCACTCTCTCTCACTCTTTTTACTTGTTTGGCCAGTCATCACTCTCTCTCTCTCTACTTGTTTAGCCACATCACTCACTCTCTCTCTCTCTCTCTCTCTCTCTCTCTCTCTCTCTACTTGTTTAGCCACATCACTCTCTCTCTACTTCTTTGGCCACATTACTCTCTCTCTACTTCTTTGGTCACATTACTCTCTCTCTACTTCTTTGGTCACATTACTCTCTCTCTACTTCTTTGGCCACATTATCACTCTCTGGCTTTCTGCTTGTTTAGCCACATTGTCATTCTCTCTCTCAGCCACATCATTACTCTCTGTCTTCCTATTCGTTTGGCCACATTATCACTCTCTCTGTCTTCTTACTTGTTTGGCCATATTATCACTCTCTCTGTCTTTCTGCTTGTTTGGCCACATTATTTATCTCTCTGTTTCCCTGCTTGTTTAGCCACATCACTATTCTATCTGTATGCTTGCATGTCCACATCATCACTGTCTCTCTTTCTTGACTAGCCATCTCACAGGTTTGCTGTCACAGATTGTTGGCATTTGCAATGTTCTATATAAGAACATATGGGTTATTACATGATTTTTATCTCT
This sequence comes from Architeuthis dux, assembly GCA_006491835.1. Classification (NCBI taxonomy): domain Eukaryota; kingdom Metazoa; phylum Mollusca; class Cephalopoda; order Oegopsida; family Architeuthidae; genus Architeuthis; species Architeuthis dux. The sequence goes on along the minus strand of VCCN01002810.1, from coordinate 7,461,635 downwards.
TCCCTATCAGGACCTGATGAGGGAGGGCAGAAAAGAAAGATAGGTAGTTCAATAAGAGAGTAGGAGGAGAGTGGACAGAAAAAAGTCAGGTAGTTTAATAAGAGGGTACGGAGAGGGGAGAAATGAAAGTTAGGTAGTTTACTGAGGGGTGGGGTAGGAAGGTGTTTGTATATAAAACTAATCCAAGTTTGTATAACATTTAGATAAAAACATGGAAGGGCAACGTAAATTGGAAGGGATAAAGGAGAGAATAAGAAGATAGAGGCAAAGGGTAGGAGAAGAGCAAAGGCATGAGATAATGGATAATCTTGGTTGTAAGCACCCGTGGAATTGCCATGGGTTTAGCTAGTTAAAAATAAATAGTTCATAATTGATAAAATGACATTTCCTAGATTGCAAAATAAACAAGACTAACTCATATATACCACAATGTAATATCATCCCTTTGCATGAAATTGTGTTTTTGTTTTTTTTCTCAATGTGTTCCAGGTTGTCTGGTACAGAGCAAATGAATGAATTTTACAGATATTGTGTATGCTTTTTTTGTCAAGTCATAGATTGAATTTCGACATTGATTGAATTTAAATGAAATTTAGGATGACCATCATTTTTAGTTTAAAAACTGCAAAATAAATCACAATGTCATGCTGCAACATTGTTTTAATTTCTGTGAACATAAATGCATTTTAAGAAAATATACTTGCATAAATGTTTCTTTCTTTCTTTCTAACTTTTTATCTTCCTTGCATTTGTTTTTTTATTTTTTCAAAATCATTTATTATTCAGTCCCTGTAAAATACAAGAAGCAATGGGAAGCACCAAGTGCAAGGGGGAATGTAATTTTTAAAAAGCTTTTATACTTTCTTTTATGGTGATTATATTGAATTAGGGCAGGGTTATTCATTGATTAGAGCAATTTATACTGGTAATAAATGATATCTTTGCTTTGCTTCTTCTCATTGCTTCTTGTATTTTATCACAACCCTTTATTAGTTGTACAAAAGGACAGGCAACAGAAAAAATGTGTTGTAAGCACAACCATACAATCTAGAGATTTTGAGATATTAGAATGTTCTATAAAGTCTCAATTTATTTCTTGTTGTGTGTTAGTTGTATTGTTGTCATTGTTTTGAAGTTGTATGTTTGTGGTAGACATAAAAACATTGGGTGGAGGAAAGGCACCTATTATAGCAATCACAGTAGCAATAGAAGAAGTAGTGACTGTAATTCTCCTACCTGTGAGTGAGGGCTTTCCTTCTAACTAGTAACCATTCTGCACACACCCTGATGTATACATATTATAGAGCAAGGTAGAATATTGTTTTGAAAAGAGGTTATGTTAGTGAATAAAATAAATTAGAAATGCATCCATCAGATTTTAATTAGTTCATCCTAGTAAAACAAGATGCACAACCCCAACCATACAGAATTTTGATCAGGCAATGTTTATTTCTAAGAATTGGGACACTTTTATTTATTTTTGTTTTCTTTGTTATTCTTTTGTCATTACTCTAATAGTGATTTCTTTTTTTAGTTGTGATTTTTTAGCATCTTCAGATTTTGATTCATAGATTTCATGATACACCCCTTGAGCTAAGAATATCATCTATCAACCTGATCCTCTCTGTGATGGTGTATTATTTATACTAAAATAGGACATACCTGATGCTACAAAATATGGTGGCTCCAAAATTTATTTCTATTTTCTACAAAATTATTTTTTATTCAAATAATACAAATGCATATACAGGGGGGTGCTAGGACAAATCGTCATCAAGATAGATAGTGCTGACATAAGGTATTATCTCCCTTGGTGGGGGGGGCACCATATTGGAGCTATATAAGCCAAGGAATCAGAGGAAACAGTACATTTTGAAGAGTTGAATTATTAGTGTCATTCCAGCTACTGTTAACCAAGTCTCTCTCCACAGTCTGTCACCAGCTCATCTGGGGCCGTCCTCTCTTTCTCTGGCCTATTGGCATCCATCTGATGGCTTGATTTGCAGGTCTCATAGAAAAGGGAAAAAAGAACCAGTAATAATTCTACTATTCAAGACTGATTCTTTGGCTTATATAGCTCCAATATTGTGCCCCCACCAAGGGAGATAATACCTTATGCCAGCGCCACCTACCTTGAAGCCTTCAAGGGAATTAACTCTAAACACCAATTATCAGAATATACTAAAAGTTTTACTCATTTTAGTTCATTTTTGGGTTAAAGTTATTCTATGTGGCACATTGCCATTCCTGGTTTGCATTGTAATTCAATTTAGTATCCTATCTCACTGAAGTAACTAAAATTTAAACTGGAACACATAAATGTATGTGCCGGGTAGATCAGGTTTGTTAACAATGACATATGTCAGAAAGAAAATAAATTTACATCCAACTTCAAATCTGTGCAAAAATGATTTGGAAATCCATTCCATTATCGAAAATAAAATACTTGATAGTATCGGTGATAGCCCAGTAGTATAAATGTCAGTATTTCAGCTGCCATGGACAAGATAACTCGTCTTAGCAAGTTGTCAGTCCAGTGCTATAGACGAGATAACTTGTCTTAGGATAGTATATTATTCTTTTACAAGATGGCAGCAATCTCCTTGTGCAAACAAAGGAAACTTGCCTATTTTATTTACTTTGTTGATTTTATAACTAATGAATGTTTGCACAACTTTTCACACATGAACAGATTACTTTTTTGTATAAATAGTTGAAATATTTTACCTGTTCGCTGGCACAGACTAGATAACTCATCTCAGCAAGTCTTCAGTATCAAGGACGAGAAAACCTGGCATAGGATTTACAACGTTAAAAAATATGCTTGGCAGCGAACAGGTTAAATTGAGTTTGATCCATTTAATGATATGTGTCAATTTTGATCAAGTCTTTCATGTTTGCGTGCCTCTTAAATTTGAATTTCATTACAAAATCCAATTCTACTTCTACATGTATTCCTTGCTGCATTCATGCACCAAAATCATGTATGATCACTGACATGCATAACATAATTGATTAAATTCTTTTGTCACGTGTCCCGTATATCTTCACAAGTTCATATTGAGTATTTAGTTTTGTGAGTTTTGTGATTTAAACTGTTTAAAGTATTGCACATACAGAAATGCATGATTTATCTAATATTTATGGGTGAACATTTCATGTCATGCACTTTTTTACTATTTTAAAAATTGATTATTGTAAACCACACTATACCCAATATAGCAAGGAATATTTGTAAATAGCCAAGTCCACTTCAATTTTTTCAAGCCAAATATCATTAATCAAACAAAAGAAACTATTTCATTTTCTTTTGCTTATTTTACCAAAAATACCTCAGTTTCTATCAGTTTAAACTAACAAAAGTACTTATTCATTCTATATCTGCTTGGTAAACATTGATTCTACTTTCAATGATTTTAAATACAAAAATGTAATTAAATGAAACTTGTATTTTTGTTATCTTTGCTAATTGTTCTCCTGACGTTTCTGCACAGGAAATTCTGCACCGACAATGCAAGGGCCAATAAAAACAAACTAAAACAATTTATTGAGATGCAAAAATTGCAATTAATTTTGAGTTGAATTATTTGTGGAAATTAATTTACTTCTGTAGTTCAATTTTGTAACTTATAGTTTGCAGGTATACAAGTTTATCAACTCGATTTCCATAGTCATTATTGGTCAATGAGTTCAAAAACAAACTATACTGCTGGCTGCGGCACATTGCTATGCTCCATGACATTTCCCATAAACTTCCATTAATGTGAATTCAACCTTTTGCATTTGTCTTCAGTACAATGCCAAGACTCTTTTCCATTTCAAAGTTTTCTATTTAAACTTCTAGCAAATTCCATTTAATAAGATGTGCTTTCACTCTTTCTCTGATAAAATAAACTCTATAGGCCTAATTTATTTAGTTTTAAATTATTAAAGGGTTACAGCAAAAAGAAACAATACTACCAAATGCAATTAATGCCATACCAGAGTTGCCAAATATATATATGCACTGAATTGTCTTTGTGTGGAATTGTCGTGTGCTGAATTATCTTGTGCGGAAATGTCGGGTCTCATTCTCTAATATAGTCTCTCTGGATTCAGCATTATTTGTGACATAACAATTCATTCAAGATCTGTCTGCTGCTAGATTCAAAGCCAAGCCAACCTAATACAACAGCGAGTTTTTCAGAGAGTTTTTCTAACGATTGAACACAGTGTTTTGCTTGATCCATTCTACGGCCTTCTTCGGGTGTACTATCTGAATGTGATAGTGGTAAACAAAATGTTTTCTTTCCAATTGTAACAACGCTTATAACGTAGGATTCATGTGTTTTCCTTGTTAGGCCTGGATTTCTATATCTTGGCCCTGTTAAGTAGTGGAAGCCATATCGAGTTGAACTCCGCACTTGTCTGTCTTGAAGAAATCCATAGAATGGATCGGCCAAAATGTTGTGTTAACAACACAAACAACAAGGAGTTCAATTGTCTGAAAAATTCTTTGAATGTTAATGACTCTTCTCAAAACTATAGGCAGTAGCTTCAAACTCATCTTCCACTAGAGACACAAGTTTGTATAGAATGGAAAAAAAACAATTCCATAATTCTCTGTCTATCAGTCAAATAGACATGGATTCAAATCTAGTTTTTGGTAATATTAAATGGTTGGATACTTTCCAGACAGACCTTGTATGTAATCATTAAAGTGAATGAAAGTTTTCGTTTAATAAATCCCTCACAGATTACGCAAACAGTTAATGAATAAATGATATTTGGCAGAAATTATTATCATCTACTCATAGGGACTCATTAAACTTTTGTTAGTTACAAAAGATGAGCTGTTTACAGAAGATAATGAAGAGATCGTTAAAATGTATCCCTTGAACTGCAACAGGAAAGACTTGTATAACAATATCATTTATTTGTTGTTCTCTTTTCCCTAAGTGAGAAACAATTTGTGCAGAAATAATTTTTTATAGGGGGCCCTGATCTTTTTCAACATGATTTTAATCTACTTTTCTGCAAAGGATTCTGTAAGTCACACATTGTCTGGTCAAAGTTGCAAGCTATCACACACACACACACCTCTCCTTCACACCCTCCCTAAATGCACCAAACTCTTCACATGTTATGTTCAGTGTTGTCAACTTGTAAAGAAAAGTGAACACAAATCATAAAGCACTAATTATCTTTGCATTAAAAAAAATTTGATTTTTTTTTTTCACATCTCCGAACCAATATTTTTACTAAAAAAATGACATGTTCATTTCCTACAGCACTTCAGAGGACCTCCGAATTGGCTGGCACCGATAACAGAATAGGTATTCATTCAGTTGTGCATTTGTTTGATCTGCGGCAAATCTATGTATTCCTTTCCCTATTATCTATATCCCTCCCTCCCACTCTCTTTTCTCCCACACTCTCTAGTATTCCCTTTCTATTCTTCATCTCTACTTAGTATTCCTAGAAATATCTTTTGGTCTCGATACCTATCTTGCTTTTGTCCCCTGACTTCCTGTTAGTGTTCTTTTTCCTAAACCTATATCTTCCAACTATGCTCTTTGATCACATTTCCAAAACTTTCTGTTACCAATTATCTCCCCTTTATATCTTCTTCTCTATTATCTCCCCTTTATATCTTCTTCTCTATTATCACATACTCTGTCCTTTTGTATTTTTCACTCAATGTATTCTTCTCTCTTTTGCTAGGTTTTCTTACTCCCCACATTTTAAAATATTTCCTAATTACTTTTTCATCTAACAAATCTGTTCCATCTAAATTTCTGAGACAAGGAATTAAAATTATTGTACATTGATTTACTCATCTTGGTTGTTGCAGCCACAGCGTTTCGGCCATTGTACCCTCCGGCCTTCTTTGTTGAGTGACTGCTAAACTAGCGGCCTAAATCATTTCTTTATTTACTCACACCAATGCAGAGCAAATATAGGTTCTCAACTAATAAATGTCTTTATAATTATCATAATACAGGTAGTGCAAAAAGTCATATACCCCGGTTCAGTGGAAGAAAGCTCCCAAATGGTGTTCATTTTGTGTGTTAGTTCTACTGAGCATAGAAATGATGTTGTGACTATAACAACCAAGATGAGGACATTAGGCCGAGTAAATCAGTGTATAATAAATCTGTTCTGATTTGTCTTTTCCGTATATTATTTTTTTTCCCACTTAATAATTTCATTCCTTCATTCTCCTCTGTCAATCTCCATTCTTTTATAACCCAGGGGTTCCAAACCTGGGGTACGTGTACCCCCAGAGGTACATTTGCACTTCTCAAGGTTTACATAGGGGTCTGAGAGTATAACCATGGTGTACAGTGCAACAACCTTGCTGCAAAGATGATTGAAGCAACCAACTGTTCTCCCCCCTCCCCCATTTCTTTCATGATGCAAAGTTGCATATAAATCTTATTCAAGGTCGTGCTACTACAAGTTAAAGCACTGCTGTTATTTCCATCAACATGGCTTTGTGAGTCAACATTTTCAGTGTTGTTTGGGATTAAATCAAAAATGCAGATCAAATCTCAAAACACCTAAACATGATCTTCAATGTGCAGTTGCTTAAGTTTCTCCCCGTACTAATGAACTTGTTGCCAAAAAACAGGCTCAACTATCTCACAATCCAAGACTGATACATTTAAAGAATTAATCATCTTATGAAGCTGGGAGAGGAACTTAAAGGACATTTCCCAACCGTTAACTTACAATTAAATGGAGCTCTAATTAAAATCAATATAGTTTTATCAACTTTTGATCCTTAATTTTTAGTGGTATATGGGAACCTATCAGAATCCCCAAGGGGTACAGAGGAATGAAAAGGTTGTGAACCCCTGTAATCTTTCTCAGAATTTCTTACTTTCTTTCCCGTTATATAGTCTAAAACTACTATTTCTCTGTCATTATTGGTATTGGTATCTTTTATTTCTTTTAAAAACTTTCTGTCCATTAACCCCTTAACTGTGGCAGGTATGAAGAGTAATAGTTGTTACTATTACTGCAATGGCTGACATTTCAGTCATTCACAGTTAATAGGTTAATGTTGCATACAAAGCTGAATTTCTTTTTTTCTTTCAGTTCGTTCTAGCAATTTACTCAAGAAATTGACCTTTTTTTAAAAGCTTCTGATCTTCTTGGTTTATTTACTCTTCATTCTTTTCTGCACCTATCTTATTTCAATAATTCTGTCTCTCATTATTTGGTGCTTGTTAACTTTATTGGACCAAAATTTGACTGATTCCAAAAGGTTACTTTTTTCTCTTATACCGGGTGACGTCGATTGTTTTAATTAAATTAAAACTACATATTTATTTTGTCTCAAAAAAAAAGAGCTCAATATAAGGAAGAAGGTTGTCCCGATTGTAAATCGTAAAGTTCCACAAAATCATACAATCGATATTAAAACCGGTGCACAAAAGTTGTGCGCTATTTTTAACTTTGATTGAACGATTGTGAGGAAAATCCATGAAAGAAAAACAGAAATTAATACAGAAATTATATTGATAATTATAATGACATTTATTAGTTGAAAACCTATATTTGCCCGGTGCTGGTGTGAGCGACTGCTAAATGAGCGGCACGACACCAGTCAAATATAGGTTCTCAACTAATAAATGTCATTATAATTATCATATTCTGTCAGATATAAAATTATCCATCATTTGATTTCATAAATTATATTCTTATTGCTTTGAATAAATTAAATTGTTTATATCTGTAGAAAGAATTAATTAGGTAATAAATATTGTATAGCTGTCGACACCTGGTGTAACAGAAAAAAGTGACCTTTTGGAATGAGTCAAATTTGGGTCCAATAAAAGTAATAAGTGCCAATTATTCTCTTTGGTCCTCTCTCTCTTTTACTTATCTCAATGCTTGCTTCATCATTCACTCAGGCGTTGTATATATGGTTGACCTTATAGTGCTATCTAATATTTTTGTTTGGAAATAACAATGTTATACAAAGTTTCACTTTAGATTTACCAACAAGCCATGCAAAACAATGAACAGTTGTGGTCAATTGCATAGTCTCCAATATTCAACAAATGTAGTCAACTCTATAGTAATCAGAATGATTTAGTATTGAACACATACAGTGAATATGTTTATATTTTATTCTGCATTGTATGTTTGGAAATATGTATTTTTTTCTTAGTAATTCTTAATTTTATATCACAATACATCACCTGTGTGAATTTAAAGTAAATGTGAGCATCAGAAGTATATTAAATGAATATTTTGTAAGTGGCCAAATACTGGTTTTGCCTCACTGTATAGTCAGCAGTCTTGTTCTAGAATTGTTTGCTACATCTTCTACAATATGATTATTGAATTATATTAAAAATAGACACATAAATTATAAAATTAATTAATCTAAAAATGAAATTAGATGAAATAGTTAAAAATAAAAGAATTAATATCAAACATTACATAAAAATTAGTCATGTTTTTAAAAGCCAAAGTTTCATTGTTATACAGTAAACCCTCGCTATAACACACTAATTGGTGGGAGGCAATAGTCATTAAAGCCAAAAGTTTGTTATACCCGATAGTTGCCCCTCGCTTGGTAAATAAGAAGTAAGTTCGGTAGATCACTGCATTTAATGAACATCCTTTGGTAAATCCAAAGACAGTTCGGTTGCCCTCGTTCTATTTTCGACCTTACCTCTTCACACAAATGACTAATGTTATGTACAGTTCTATAAAATAAAACCAATTGTACTTACCATTCCTTGCTCATCTTGAGAGGATTCTTGGAACAGGTTACGTTACTTTGTAAATAAAAAACTTAAAGCCTAAATGTAGGCACTACTTAAATTGGTAGGTCCGCTTCCAACAAATAATAATTGCATTATAGTTACATTGTAAGTAGAACATCCCCACCCCCAGTAAATAGTTATTTATGGTCCACGTGGTTGCCACATTTATATGGTCCATGTGTTGGCCGCATGTATCGAACTTCGTTCGGTAAATAAGAAGAAAGTTTGTTATGGTCCACGTGTTGGCTGCATTTATTTGACTTCGTTCAGTAAATCCGAAGACAGTTCAGATGGATCGACCAGTTGTTACAGCTGTTATAGCGAAGGTTTACTGTAGCTGTAAACCAAATTTTTGTTTCTTTTATATCTCACGTAAATCTGACAGCTCTTTGCTAACATATTAGTTTTATTCTATCTCTTAACCATCTTCAACAAACAAAAAATATAATATTTACAACCCTTTTTTAATGTAAGAATGTTTACTGTAACAGATAAATATAATTCTAGTCAGTTTAAACTATTTTTACAATATAAATAGTTAAGTTGATACATTAGTGTATTAATTCTATTCATGAATTAAGTTTAATTTTTTTGAAATAACATAAAATAGGATTCTTTGATTATCAACCTTCATGTTATTGTATGTTATTATTAAATATAATGCTGTTGTATGTTATTAAATTTAATGCTAAAATGTATAGTTTATATTAAGTTTATAATGTTTAATATTATTTTTTAAATTTTGTATGCTATGTATTATATTGATTAAGAATACTATAATGGACATTTGTGTGGTAAATTTTTGTGTTTTTTTAGTAATGGTTACAAACCTTATGAATGTTATTTTAATCACATGGAAGATATTTCATTTGATCAACAGTAATTATTTTTAATTTGTAATTTGGAAACAGAAATTCCTTGATATAGAATACTAAAAATCTTTCCTTTGTTTTGCCAACAAGGCATTTTGGACATATCTTTTATTTAAAAAAAAAATTTAATTACTATTTAACTCCTGTTTTGATTAAATATTTTCCTTTTATTATTATCAATTTAGGCATCCTAAATATTTTCCTTTATTATTATTATCAATTTAGACATCCTAAATTCTATAGATTTGGTCTTAAAAAATAGTCAATCTTGGGTGGTTAAATGACAAATTGAATTAATAAATACATTTATTAACATTTAAATGATTAGTTAATTTAATTTGAAATCCTTATTACTGTTAAATTATTTATATTTCAGTGAATTAAATGTGGAGTTCTTGAAACATTTGAAAGCTATGACTTGTCCACACACAGTTTGTAGCATTTGTGAGCTTGCAAAATTCACTGATTTTAAATAATTTGGAACAAAGTAGTAATACTGTGATATTTGACAATAAACGTTTTTTGTATGGATATCCACAAATGGGTAATTTCTATAAGAGTGCATTTTATACACAATTTCTGAGATGTTGCATCAGTTTAGACTAATCAAAATATAACATCTCAAATGTTTATTCAATTTAGTTTTACACCAAAATATAATCCTTACTTTAGGTAAATTGGAATAAAACAAAACAACAACAGATTGGTTAGTCACTCAATAGAAACTGTTATGTGACCAACACAAAAGATGATCAATGAATAAGTTACTTCTCTCACCTTTTGTTGGGCAGTGATCACTAAAAAAAGTCTGAATTTTCAAAAAACAAGTGTGAATACTGCCGGACACAAACTAAGGGACCAGTTTAGCATAAACTTACATTGCAAATTGAACCCCCCACTAAAAACCTATTATGTAGGAAGGGGTTAAAAAAAAGCCTTTTTTCTAGACATAATAAGGAGTAAATGTTTAAATTATAAGCCCTCTAGCTCCATTGTTGCAGCCAATACGCATGGTACATGCATACATAGATAGCCAGCCAGACCAACTTAAAAACTGAAGAAACCTATGTTGACAGTTTTGGTTGATGGTTTCTAATAAAAGTTATACATACATATATATGATTAGCAATAAAATAAGATGATATTTTTTTATAGAGAATTATAAATACATGCAAATCAAACTTATTTAGTATTTACATTAATGAAAATGAAAGATTTCATGGATTACTACTGAACAATTACCCCAATAAAACCCTTATAAAAAAAAGTACTGCCTCTTTTTGAAACTTTAAAAAAATCTTTAAAAAAATCTTAACCCATAAGAACCCAGACCCATTTCTACTTGAAGGAAAATTATGTGGGATATAAAACAGACCAAATGGACCACATTTTCTTATATCAATTTGTTCAAGATTTATGGTTAGATTAGGTTACACGTAATATTGGACATTTTATTAAAGCATTAGAATTGTTAAATAAGTTAAAACTTACCTTTTAGTGACAAAAACAAGCTTTTTAAAAAGGTGCTATTACTCTTCCATGTGGAACACAGGCAAATCACCCTTTTTAAAATGGAATTCTGGGTAGGCAAATTGACCCACAGTCACATGACTGCACCAGGATGTACAGTACATGTCACTTAGTACACTTTGTGTGTTAAAATCAAGGATAAAATTGTATAAGGAATTGTGCAGATCATTTAAATTGTATGTGACACCTGTGTCACACTGGGTTCTTATGGGTTAAAATAGACCAAGGTATATCAGGGATGGTAAAATTGAATAATGAAGATCAGTTAAACCTAATATTTAAGATACCAAAATGTTCTCATGAAAATAGGTAATTATTATTTAGTAATCATACTTATCTGTAGACAGACACTCACAGTCAGAAAAAGTTTATTTATACAGAAGTTGTATATAAATTGAGACATGTTACTTTTGTGTCAATCGGATTCATTTCCTCAGTTATCAGTTCGTAATACATTGTAATCTAAGACTCTTATTAATTTTTGTGCTACTATTTATCTTAATCTCATTTTTTGTTGCTTTTTATTGCAATTAAAAATTGAGATAACGGTAAATAGTAGCATAAAATTAATAATAATGATTTACTAAGACTCTTAATCAGGGTGCTACTGCTGCCGCCACCACTACCACACATGTGAATGATTATTATTTATAAATATACCAAAAGTGCACGTGCATGTGTTGATATAGAGTGAATTACTCCTTACTTTATGCCAATAGTAGAATGTAACAAATTTGTGTACAAAAGAAAAACAAATTGACACCATGTTCATTTATTTATTTATTTCCATTTTATTTTTTTTCATTTTTTTTGTCATATCACCTGGACTAACATTTATCAAATTTCAGGAGGATTTTTGTTTCTTTGTTTTTTTTTGTTTTTTTAAAAACTTTATTTCCGAATAAATAATTTTTTTAAAGAATTACAGTTATTTCATGATTCACGGTGAATTCATGGCGGGTAATTACATTGCGGTAAATACATCACCTGTAGTTTCATGGCCTGGTAAATTCATTGTACGCCAATACATCATTGGTAAATACTAATACTGCATACTTTTCCCTAACCCTAACACCAAACCCTAACGCTAACCAGTGGCCACGCCAGCGTTTTGAACCAACCCGGGCAAAGTTCAGCCAGAAAACTATGAAGACGTGCAAAGTTTTTTAAATAAGTAAAAATATTATAGTAATAAATTTAAGATGAAATTCTGCAAGCCCGGGCAATGCTCGGGCTTGCCCTGGCACCGCTACTGACCCTAATCCTAACCCTGCAGAGGATATAATGTATAAATAGTGTATAAATATAATAATAATAATGTTTGGTGATGTATTCCATCACAATGAATTTACCAGGCAATGTAATTACCCATAATAAATTTACCGGATATGTTATTTAATTATTTTCTTCCTTAAAAAAAAAAAATCTTTTTGTGCAGTTGATTACCATATGCATATTCGTAAAACATGTCCATATCCAGATTTGCCTGTTTTTATTTAATCTTTTGTTATAGCTGCTTATTTATCTTTACATTTTTAATTCCATTTATGTTTTAAATTTCTTTCTAGCCAGTTCCAGTACATTCATTTTGATTTCATTTTTGTTTCCTTGCTTTGTCAACTAGAATTGATTTGAATCGAGTGATATAAAGGCCCTGGGACAATAACCCTTTTTACATGCTTTGAGTTGAAGTCTATAAAATCTGCAATCTCCCGTTCTGTTTAGGTTAGGTTAAAAATATCCAGTAAGAATAGTTCTTACTTTAAATGAGTAAACATTTTTTTTCATGAGTGAATTTACCATGCAAATATTTTAATATTTTTTTGTGGGTATCAATTTCTCATTTAATTACATCAGCCTTTGATCTAAATTGATAACCAAGCAGGGAATTCCTACAAACATATCCACCAGCTGCTGTCAAAAATCAATAATTTCCCATTCATTTCTCACTGACAAAAACAATTTGATGTAATATTTTTATTGTTTTTATTGCAGTCATCATAAATCTTTCAAACCTACATTATGACCTTCACCATGACAGGCCATTTCGAAATCTATAGCTTTAAGTGCAAATTCTCATAATTGTTCTCTTAAATAATGATTTGCACTGACTAAACTCAATGTTGTGATTCAGTGTTCTGTCACAGTAAAACTAGAACAAGTTAAAATCCCCCCCCCCCCAACCAATCTTTAAAAGATAATCCCCAGAAAGAAAATAGAAAAATTAGTCTTTAAAGCCAAGCAATACTCTTATAGGGAGTAGGGTACAGAGCATTCTCACCCAACCAGTCTTATATATTGTCTGAGTTTGATTGCTTATTTTCAGATTAGTTACAGTGTTGCTGTATTAAATGTTTACTCGAAATGTTTGCAAAGCCATTTGGGGAAATAAGATCATATTTATATTTAAAATTCAATTTTTAATGTTATGGTGAGCCTTAATTTAAGTGATTAACTTGGTTATTGGGTTAAGAGATGTAGTTTGAATTCTTAATTATTTAACAATTTACTTTTCTTTTTGTTATATGAAAAGGCA
>VCCN01002810.1:7336182-7349896 GCA_006491835.1 Architeuthis dux | reverse complement strand
TATTTTGACTAATATTGATAGATTCATTTGTACATTATACCAACATTGATTCTCATCATTTGAAAGGTCAAAAGAAAAACAGATCGCCTTAAAAACCTTTTGTAAATAGAATTCTCTACATAAATTCCCTATTTTTTCATGTTGACTCTGTGGTGAGAACCTAAATTTTTGCCAGATAAATAAAAGAAAAATGAAAAAAAGAAAACGTTCATTTGATGAAAGCGGCCACCCAAACTGTTGTTGTTGCTGTTGTTGCTGCCGCTCAACAATCCATGTCATCACTATTCATGCTTTCATGGTTAGCAACTCCTTTGTTTGTGAAATAAAAGACTTAAATATACTCTTTGTTGTTTTCTTATACTTTATTCAGATTATCTCATATTGCAAAAAACGGCTTTTATAATTTCTGATAAAATACTAGGTGTTTTCATCATTGTTGAGACTAATTGAAACGTGATTTGAAACAATGTCAGAACATACAATAACTAGAAAGTATCATACATTAACTAAAAAAAATAAATGAAAATCAGTTCATATACAGGGTGTCCCAAACATTACCATCTATTTAGGAGAAATAGGGAAGATTTTAAATAATTGTTATATTGGCATAATTGAATGTGAAGTTCTATACAATATCCATATATTTAAAACATTTCAATTGCTTCACATATTTTTTTGTTAATTTTTATTTGTTTTTCATGTCTCGTGTCATTGACAATGAATGTACAAAAACAGTTTTATGTAGTAACATGCAGAATAAAAGGCATGAAATTAGAGAAAAGATCAAGAGAAAGTTCCATAAAATGGCCTCCGAAATGATAATTGGTGTTCTTCTTTGAATGCTCCTTGAACAGATTCAGTTCTTTCGCCAGATCTTTTCTCGTGATGCACTTCCCTATTTCTCCAAAATAGATGGTTACTTTTGTTACATAGCCATGATGCTGGGGAGGTAACCGTGTAAGATTTGAGTTTTCAATTCTTAGAATATTGTTTCTCTCAAACAAAAAAGAATTCATGGATCTGACACAGAATTTAATCAATTCTTCCTTAGCCTATGGCCCACCCAACCACAAAATGTCATTGAAATTCATTGTGAACTTTTGGAGATATTGTGTGAAAAAACATGATACATATAAATATTTGAAAAAATATCTCTCATTTTGTGGAAGGGTGGGTCATGAACTAAGGAAGAAATGATCGAATTTGAGCACGGATCCAGGATTTCTTTTACAGTTACCACCTCTACATCATAACTATATGCCTGTTCAATATCTCCAAAAGTTCTCAATGAATTTCAACAAAGATTTTCTGGTGGGGTAGGCCATGAGGTAAGGAAGAATTGGTTAAATTTGTGGGTGGATCCAGGAATTCTTTTTCCGATTGTGAGATATTTTTTCATTTCTTTTTTTTTCATACAATTATATATCCAAAAGTTCACATTGACATTTTGTGGAAGAGTAGGCCATGGTCTAAGGAAGAATTGATTAAATTTTGGGGTGGGTCCAGGAATTTTTTACACTTACCTCCCCCTGCATCGTGGCTATATATGAACTGATTTTCATTCAGTTTTTATTGACGATAGTGTTGGCAGAGGTATGCACTTTTTGAATGCTTTCTAGTTTATCTTTGTATTCATATGTTATGTATGCAAAGAGATTCTGCTTTTCCAAACTTTAATGAAAAATATTCAAAGAATTGCAAAAGACTTAAAAGAAGGAAAGTGATTTAAATGTATAGTCAGTCTAGCATATGTAAAATCCATGAATTATTGAAACAATTCCAATGAAATGTCGGTTTTATTGTTTTTAATTTTCAGCTTTAAAATTAGTTTTCAGACTTTCATAGTCAGTTTTTGTTATTCTTGCAAATATGAAAATGTCTCAATAAATAAAAGCTTTTTTTCATCATATGAAGTATGGTAAAAATTACCTTTTGGTCAGTTGTTGCATTTTAGTAATTCTGTTACAGAGATTTAAATGATACTGTAGCTATGAAAGGTTCGAAAATGTATTACTTTCAGCAGATCTGGTGCACCAGAATCTGGCCAATCAGAGCTTGATACAGAAAAAATATACTTTCTAACTGATCAGTTTTCATTGCACCTTTGCACAAAGAGTTTCCTGAAATTCAAACATCTTTCCAGACAAACCAGTCATCATATTCTGAGTACTGGCAATGTAACTCCTATAAAATGAAGTATTCTGCTAATGGCTTGCAGCCCAATAAATAAAGCATTGAATATAGGGTAACTGAAAATAAAATTTTCATCAGCTTACAATTGTTCTTAAAATATGAGTTATCTCCCTTACATTGCAACTCTATTTTTCAAAGAAATAAAAATCAGAGATGAGTGAGTTGAAATTCAACAAGAGAATATTTAATTATTAACTTGGAAAACGTTATAGAAGATAGGCATGTAAATTATGTAAAACTCAAATGTTCAAATGAACTATGTTTGAAGAATCTACACCACCACAAGCTTAGTATAAAGAAATTCTGCTGTATGTTTTAGTTAGGTATTCCACCCATTTAGATAACTCATCTATACATATCAATACATAAGAAATATTTGTGGTGAGTGTAGCATGTAGTATCAGAGGAAAAGAAACTTATTTGTTGGATATCTTCTAAGCAACTAATTGGTTAAAAAACTAAGTGAACAATTCTGTGCAAAACAGGCTCCCAGGATTTTGCACCAATTTTCTTATACAAATTTTGCCTCCAAAAAGTATTAACTATTGGAAAACCTCAAATATCTACATTAAAAATAATATTCAACCAATCAAAGCCCAACTTCCTAAACCCTTGCCAGGAGACAATTCTTTTCACATTGTAATTGGCTGTGGGAGATTCAAAATTATGCATTCAACTTCAAAGAGAACAGGGAGACAGCATTTCAGTTTCAACTCTCATCATCATCACCATCGCATGTAGACCACACTTCTTCTCCTCCTTCCAATAGTTTGAAATTGCTGCTACTGTCACTTATCACTTATGCATACATACATTGAACTGCTACTCACACCTGGTGATACATAGCACACACACACTCACACACACTCACTGTTTCACTCCCTACTCACTACTATTACATTTTACCACACACATTGAACTTTAATTCCAACTTACATATTACCTTTTCCTCACTTTGAACAATTTCTATTTTGTTGTTAATTTAACTGAATAAAACTCAGTTGTAAATTGTTATTACTGCCTTGTTGAATTTCCTCTTGAACCTACACATTTATTTTATTTTTATTCTTATGATTGTGGGATACATCAGAGATAAATTTGTCTTCCTCGACAAAAGGGAAAATCTTATCTTCTCTCACACACCACTCCTGTATAACCGCAAAAATGGCTATGGACATGTGTAAAACAGGATTGTAAGATATTGTGATGTAATGAGAATTCTGAATAAAAGAAGAAAGTTTGTAATAAGTTCTTTGCAAAAATTCATGGTTTGTCAGTTGAGTTGGAAAACATTTATTTTAAAGAATAAAAAATGTTCTGCAATTTTTCATTTTACAGATTGTGAATGTAAAAAGGTGTATGCAGAAGATGAATATAAAATAGTGACTGCAAAAGATAAAATATCAAATGATTTTACTTCAGAGATGAGGGCTCATTCCTCACTCTTCAGATACCTGAAGGAAAAGAAAGAATTTACAGTTCTTTTTCTTTAAATAGGTGAAGCACAAATATATGACATCACAGCTTTTAACTTTGATTTGACGGTAAAAAATGTATTTCTTTATTAACATAATTTTTTAAAAAAAAGGGAATTAATTGGAAACTTTGAAATAGCAAGACTGGCCATTATAATGTGTTGGGAACAACAAAAGAAAAGAAAACAGGTAAATAGAAATAATTTAGAATCACAGGGAAATCCTAAATCTTAGAAACATAGAAAATTATTTCAATTCTTTGAAAATAAGTTAGTTGGTTTGTTAATACATCACATTTTTTGTCATGTGAGAAGTTACAGCAAATATTAACATAGCTTAGTAAGATAGTAGTTGAATAAATTAAATATTTTTGTATAAAACAATCATAATTATTATATTGCTTAAAAAATGGGACAGAACTCAATGATCAGCACTAGTTCTCCCTTTAACAATCAAATTTTGTGATAAATTCAACTTGTGTTTCCTAATTGAGCAAAATCTTATTTAACTTTTTAAAATGTCCAATGTCAGTCAATTAATCAGCATTTTTTAAAAAGTAGAAAACTTTAAAACTTCTACTTGAATGAACAAGCCACTTGTCATATTTTGAATTGATTTTATCTATATTTAAAGAAGGTTTTGAGATTTTTTAGTGTTTGACATGTTTGTAAAGGACAGTTTTATGACTAACCAATGACTAACCAATCAGCAAACAGTTGAATTAGACTTTTCCTGGAGCCAGTCATTTCCCTATAAATAGCTATTTTCATGCCTAAAAACCTCAGTGAGTTTCTTGTCCCCAAAGGGACAGCAGTTAAAATTAACCTTGATTTAATAATTGTAAAATTTTTTGCTGTTCAATAATAACTAAAATAACAATTTAAACATTTTCCATTAGGTTTTGAACAACATAACTTACAGTTTTTAGATCTAATAGATAAACATTTTCTATTAAAGTTACAACTGGTTAGCTTCAAAAATAAAATTATGAGAAAACACAAATCTCAGAAGCTAGTGGCTATTTCTGCAAAGCCCACTTTAAACTGGAAGTGTTTACCACTACATCCATTCATTAGCAATATAAAGATAAATGAATGCCTATTTAACGACACTTAGCCAGGCACCATTTAGTAGGCAACTAAACTTCCCACACACGTGTGACTCTTTTGACTTTCAAAATTTTATTCCCCACAACTTTCAC
The DNA here is from genome assembly GCA_006491835.1 of Architeuthis dux. Taxonomy (NCBI): domain Eukaryota; kingdom Metazoa; phylum Mollusca; class Cephalopoda; order Oegopsida; family Architeuthidae; genus Architeuthis; species Architeuthis dux. The sequence goes on along the minus strand of VCCN01002810.1, from coordinate 7,345,027 downwards.
GCACCACACACACAGTGAACATTTTAACAAGAAAAACATCTATAACACGAATGAACATTTCTCTAATTGTTTTACTACTTAAAAAAATATTAAAAAGGACTTCCAAAAAAACTCAAAAGGAAGAAGGACCTGAATACAAAAATATTTGTTCATACATAGTTTATATCTTTTTATGTTTGGTGTATTTTTATCACTGAATACAAATTATGTATTTCTACACTGCTGAAGGTTTTCCTTTATAACATTCCTTTCTTCATGGCTTTCCTCTTTTATCAAAGCCAAATCAGATAACAAGGTTAGTGGATATTTAAGTAAGGAAAAATTTCTTTTCAAAGAATGTTGACCTTTTTCCAATGAGATCTCTATTCCAAGCTTAGATATCAACTAATTACATAAACTTGTCACCTTTTCAACATATAACTTTTCCGATTACAGAAATAAAACTCATCTATACTCTGTAAACCAATCTTTTTGTACATTGTATCTTGTTTGTGATGGCAAAAGCAATATTTTCAAGCCAATTTGCTACAATAAGCTTCAAAATTAATAGACATATTTCATTCAGAAGTCTATTTCATACAAGTTTAGTTGTTCATACAGCTGCTATGACTTTATGCATACATACATATATAATCGCTTACATACTCACTTATACATACATATAACAAAGGTGTAGTTTCTTTATTGCACCCTTAAGGACTGTGATGTATTGACATTGCTAGCGAAACAACTAGAGTTATCTCCCCATAAACCGTTAAGATTTATGTAGTTACTTGATTTTATTAACCAACATATTATAATAAATATTCACTGCGGATCAGTATTTATTACTGCAAATGGCCGACCACTAAATACAAACCATATTCATTTGTTGTTCAATTATTTATGTCCATATACACGACATAACAAGGACTTTAAGAAGCTATTTATCTGTTGATCATTCAATGCATAAAACAAACTTGACACATGCTTACTTACTGGCACATTGCAACAGAATTCTTTATTCTTTTAAATCTCTGCTAGCAAATTTCACATTGTTGTTAAATAAATTATCTGTTAATGTTGTAACCTCAGTATTTTATTCAATTCTCATTTTCATCAAGTCGGCAAAGTTAATTTTCTTTATGTTGAATGGTGTTGATAAATTGGCTATTGTTAACTTTCCCGTTTCAAAATGGCCACCTCTCCAGCTGCAGGTTTAGTGTTAGGGTTATTGTCGTCTGCTTCTTTGATTTGAAATTCGTCATTAGCGGCGGCCATTTTGAAACGTGAAAGGTCACAATTGCCGATAAAATAATTTCTAACTGCCTTAATAATTATTTCAATCATCCAAGTTCATTTTACTTTCCTTCCAGTTTGACTTAGCATCTATGCTTTCTAGAACTTTGTAAAGTATTGGATTTATGGTTTGATAATGTCTAGGCCAGAGGTCTCAAACACGCATGCGGGCCGCAAACTACTTTTCTATGGCCTGCGGCAGAACCATTTTTGTGACCAATATTTTCCTAAATTTTGGTAATTTGTCCATCGCCCCTTCCATACCTTTGCAGCAGCAGCAGTATTAAGCTTGACCTGCCAACCTAATGCAAACAGACAGTCAATCACTTTTAAGATCAGCTTGTGTCTCCCCAGGGAAGGGTAGAATGTACGTTAACATTTCAGTCATTTTCACTTCAAGATCAAAAGTAGAAATATGTATCCAATCTTATATACATTTAAAAAACATTCTTAATAAGAACGTTAGTGAAATCTGAAATGCAGGCTCATACACATATGATTACATCGGCTTGTTTCAAAGACCTATTGTAGTGGAGAGGCGACTGTGCTGATAGACAACTAACTCACACAACAGAACATGAGGAAATTCTTTTTGTTTCATAACGTGAGAAGGGATAGATTTGACAATTCATATTGGCGTGGAGGGTGTACCTGAGATGACAGACAACTAACACACAGAAATAGAAAATCATAGAAAATGTTTGAGAGTGGATTGTTTAATAAACCGAAATTTTGAAGAAAAGGGACGTGTTTTTTGGCCAACCACATAATTGAAGAAAAAAAAATATATCGACAATGTCAAAGCAAAGAAGAATTGCTGAGGAGAACCAGAGTTTTTAAGAAAAGTGGGAATATTTATAACAGAGGTAAAGGATAAAGTACAATGCTTGATATGTCTGCATAATATTGCTGTACGAAAAGAATATAACATAAGGAGACATTATGAAACAACACACAGTGTTCAGTATAACGCATTAATGGAAAGATAAGAGAAGAAAAGGTAGAGCGGTTAAGACAGCTCTTTCGAAGCAACAGAACTTTCTTTTAAACTTGAACAAAACAAATGTTGTAAGAGTAAGTTTTGCTCTCAGCGAAATGATCGGAAAATCACCACGACCATTCACTGAAGGTAATTTTATCAAAGACTGTCTTTTAAAAGCTAGTAATATCCTCTGTCCTGAGAAAAGGAAAATGTTTGAAAGCATTAGCTCATCACCTAATACTGTTGCCAGCCGTATCACTGATTTAGCAAGCAATTCATACCAGCAATTGGCTACCACTGCTCAAGATTTTGAAAGAATTTCTATCGCACTTGATGAAAGTACAGGCATTACTGGTACTGCTTACTGCACTGTTTTTATCAGAAGAGTTGACAAAAACTTCAATGTCACTGAAGAATTATTGGATTTACTACCTATGAAGAGAAAAGCGAGGTATATTTAATGAACTAGAAAAGTGCTTGAGCTTGCAGGATTGAATTGGATAAAGGTTGCAGATAGAAAACATTATGGATGTGGTTGTGAAAACCATCAATTGTATACGGGCAAGAGCTCTCAACCACTGACAGTTTATTTCTTTTCTATCCACCATGGATAGTGAATATGGAGAGCTTCTGTGTCATTCTGATGTGAGGTGGCTCAGTCGGGGGAATGTTTTGAAGAGGTTTTTGCTTTGAGAGAAGAAATTGGATTGTTCTTGGCAATAAAAGGAAAAGATGTTCCCGAGTTAATTGATCCAATCTTTGTCTTTGTTTGTTGCATTCCTCACCGATCTGACTGACCATCTTAACTTTATAAATTGAAGTCTTTCAAGAGTAAACTTTTGTTGTGGGGAAAGCAGCTTGCAGGCAGGAACTTAGCTCACTTCATGGCCTTGCAGTCATTGGAGAGGGTTGAACCACAGTGCTTGAAAGAATATGCAGATATAATTTTAAAACTGCATGCAGAGTTTGACCAGCGTTTTCAAGACTTTTTATCATTAGAAAGGCAGTTTATGCTTTTTGCTACTACACTGACCGTGGATGTTGATACTGTCTCTATGGAATTTCAGATGGAATTGGTGGAGCTTCAGTGTGATACCATACTGAATACCATACTGAAGCAGAAATATGCAGAGGTTGGTGTTCCTGATTTCTACCAGTTCTTTCCAAGTGAGAGATTTCCCAAATTGTTTGCCTTATCTTTGCAAATCCTGGCCATGTTTGGAAGCACATTTGTGAGCAGTTTTTCTCAACAATGAAAATAAATAAATCTGCGTTGCGCTCAAGAATAACTGATGTACATTTAGAATCTGTGTTGAGGCAAAACGTTGCCAGAAATTATCTTCAAGGTGAACTGGTTGGGATCAAATGAAGGTAATTAGAACTCTATTTAACCTTACCTATAAGTCTGAATTCAGTAAACAAATATTTTTTAATATTATTTTTATTCACATTTTGTACTAATTCACATATCCCACTTACTATCATATGCATATTCATTTTGATGAATAAATAAATATCAGCCTATCAGCTGTATTGCAGATTAGCATTATAACTGGTGGTAATCACCCACCCCCCTATCTCACTTTTGGCTCGCTGTGCCTCTTCCCCAGGATGTAATGGCCCTTTTGTGTCCTTGAGTTTGAGACCCCTGGTCTAGGCAATTTGGTATAAAATTTGGGAGACAAGGGAGGTAACTAGTATAAGACGCTGAAAATGATAGTTTACTAAATTTATTTACAAGGGTTAGTGTTTAGGGTTGGGTTTTTTTTTTTGTAATTTTCATATTTCTAACAACCCTAAACACTAACCCTTGCAAATAAATTTTTAAAAATACAGTTTTAAATTTTAAATTTTGCTGCTTTCATTTGTTCTATAATGATATTTTATCATTTTCAGCATATTTTACTAATTACCTCCCTTTTCTTGCAAACCTCATCAAAACAATTACCTAAAATTCCTTTATTGAATCTAAAGTATAGCTTTCTTTATAATTTAGGTTTTGATTTGATGTAATAAGAATTTCAGGTCTGGTTAATCGCTCAATAGAAACCGTCACATGACCAACATCTTTTGACAGCATGCTCTGTTGGAGTGATCAATTAAAAAATTTGGAAAACGTGGTGATCAATGAATAAGTTACTTTTCTCACCTTTTGTTGGGCCTTGATCACTAACAAAGTATGAATTTTCAAAAAACAAGCATGAATGCTGCGAGACACAAACTAAGGGATCAATTTAGCATAAACTAACATTGTAAATTAAACCCCCACTAAAAACCTATTTTGGGGGTGAATTTGAAAAAAATGTGTGACACATACCTAGATAGATAGATAGATAAATAGCCAGCCAGCTAGACAAACTTAAAAGCTGAAGAAACATATGTTAACAGTTTTTGTGACAGTTTTGGTTGACAGTTTCTAATACTTTGAATTTCATGTTTGTGGGTCGGAGAATATTCTCCAACATTTGATTTTTCTGACATTGAGAGTTTATCACAGATAATCGTGTGATAACTGCAAAACAAAAGTATTTTTCTATATTCCAGTACAGCAACAATATATTTCTTCCAGTAAAAGCAAATTATTTTTGTTGTAAATCAAGAAAAATTCATAATAAATACAAAATATTCTACCAATCACAAACAAAATCCTGACCAAAAAAAACAAACTGCCCAAGTTATTATTTGGAGACACTTCTGACCATGGAATACAAATAAAGATACTAAACCCTGTAAAATTAATAAAGAATATTATGTTTTTGTAAGAAGTAAAGTAGTTGTAGTAATTGACAGTGTGGAAATGAAAGATTGAGAAAACGTGTGTTACATCTCAAAATGCATTATTAAGATAAAACTTTATGCATTTCGCCCTGTTACAGGTATAATCAGAAGTTGTGCAGTACAGAAAATTGTGGAGTGCAACATTTAAGAACATCTGGGATTTTGATGAAATAGGTGATACCTTTTCTAGAGAAAATTAAACTCTGAAAGTTTCAACTTGATTGAACCACCGGATCAGAACTTATGACAAATTGAAATTTGCTTAAATTTTCATGTTGCAAGCTGCAAGCATGATTTGCCAAATATGGCACTTTATAACTATGCTATTTAAAAAGATATCTAGCTGAAATCACATAGGATAGAGGTAGGAAACTACTTGGATACTAGATTTCAGCTAGATATATTCTTAAATACCAAAGTTATGAAGGGCCGAAGTTGGCAAAAGCATGCTTGCGGCTCGCGACATGCAAATTTAAGCAGATTTCAATGTGTCATAACTTCTGAACCTTTTGTTCAATCAAGCTAAAATTTTCCGAGTTGATTTGTCTCTAGAAAAGGTGTCACCTGGTGGGATTTCAAAGGTTATAATGCTTTAATTTATTGATATATAATCAATTGGAATTCTTCTGAAAAAGATTCTCTGAAATGTGTGGCAGTTTAGCAAAGTTAGATATGAGTAGGACCTTTTAAATTTTTAGGAATGAAAGAGGATAGATTGACCTATAATTCAGCAAATTTGAACCCTTTTTTCAACTGACTACATTACTTTTCCTGCATTCATAAAATACATACAACTTTGGGGTTTTACTGTAATGGTCCTATGTTTTGATCATCAGAAAATTATTTAATGCTTTTAAACTCTATGTTTCAATCTTTTACACAAGGAAATGCATCAACTGAATATAATCCAGTGGAATTTTTATTTTAACACCCTTAGTTCAGTTTCTACAGCCGGACAAACATTTAGCAACTCCCCCTAAAAAGCCATTTCCCCCCATTTTTTTATATAGCTAAAATGAAGCCAGAAATGGCTTAGTTGGGTGAAGAACTACAGGGGTACCAACTTTCAGCTAGATATCTTTTTAAATAGCATAGTTATGAAGTGCCAAATTTGGCAAATCATACTTGCGTGACATGTAATTTTAAAATGATATTAAACCTTTATGTACCAAGACTTGTTTGCGGACAATATGGCTAAGCCTATATTTCATATTAAAAATTCAAAGTAATTTTTAATTTATTTTAAATAAAGTGTTTCAGACCACCAGATCTTGATAACAATATCCGTGATTATATTAAACGCGTTCCTCTGTAGTTTTCCTATGTTTCCGGTATAACTACTTCCGGTGTTCGTTTGCTCCTAACAACTGTGTCAAAATGGCGAAGCTCAACGATATTACAGACGTCATGATATTTATTTCACTACGATACTATTCAGGGATTGATCTTATGACTGTGTTAGCTTGATAAAAATAACAAATAACGGTGTCGACTTCATATAGCAGACGTAACCTGTTGTCGTTTTTGCTGATACATATTCATAATTCGGGAATTGTTCCCAAATACTAAAAGAAAAAACAGTAAACACGAATGAATGGGTAACAAAAAATTCAATTTGATTTAAAGGAAAACAAATATTTTATATGACTGTACTTTTTCCAGTTTTCTTCCTTTATTTTATTTCTCCGGCACAATACATGACTCAATTCGTTGGTTTTCTTATTGATTATTTATCGAATTGTATATTTATTTTATCCTGAACCAGTGAAACACAACTGAACTGTCACTTGTTCAATCAACCGTTGTCAAGTGCTGTATATATGTTATCAGTTGTTACTAAGGGGGGAAATAAAAACACTACTCCTTCTGTAATAACTAATTCGTAATCATTGAACATGTTTTAACTTCCTAAAAACGTGTTTTATTTCATTCATGGGCCAACTGTTTGCAAAAAGAAATCCCTGGCACCGGGTGTAATTTGTTTTCTTACTGTGATCCTAACTGTTACGCTTAAGAAGATCCAAGTTTTAAGTTCAAAATCAACGAACTTTTAAAAAAAAAAAGCGATTAATATCTATTTCACTATAGTAAGTAGCGACTTATTTGTCTCACTCGTGTAACCTGAAATAATTAATTCCTAGCAACTTCCATCATAATATTTTTAAATGGTTTCTCTTAAAATTTACATCGAAAAATAAATAAAACTATAAAGAAAATAAAAATAACTTTTTATAGTTATCGTTCTGATGTGAATTTTGTAATTTTAACTTTCTACACTGACTCTTAAGTCGTAAAACTTCTTATTCAGGTTTTAATTTTACTCGCAGGTTGAGTTTGTTTCCCTTCAATTAATAAGGGAAAACTGCAGTGTAATTCAATGTTTGCTATATTCAGAGAGTGTGCAGATCGTTTTATTCAGAAATGTCGAACAAAAAGGTAAGTAAATTCTATTATGTAAATAATATATATGAAATCAAGGAATTATCAGAATATGATAATTATAAAAACAATTGGGAACCGCTAGTTTATTTATTCATACGATCTAAGTCGCCCGTTTAGCAATGGCTAACACCGATGCCAGGCTGATAATGGTTCCCAATTATTAATTAATTAATAATTGTCTTTATAATTATATATATGTGTTTGTATATGTAGCAAAGACTAATCCAAGATTAATGCAGTGGCACCCACTATGCCTGGAAACATCTCACCAACACTGCATCGTTGTTAAAAGACTTAAGTTAGATTTATATCCAATCCGCCGATGATGAAAATTCTTCGAAACATGTACGGAAAAGACATAACCAATAACATTCCATATTTACACTACACTCCTGCTTTGTCTCAACTTATCGAGTTCTGTCTTCTTTCTTCCATTGGATATATATTATATATATAGTTGTACTGTAAAAGTTGAGACAAAGCAGGAGTGTTATGTAAATATGGAATTTTATTGGTTATATGTCTTATCCGTACATGTTTTGAAGAGTTTTCATCATCGGTGGAAATAAATCGAATGTTGCACACACACACACACACACACACACTTCACTTGTGTTGCCATTACATTAAAATGTTAGTTATTTAAAACCTTCATTCAGTTTATTAAGTAAAAATAAATACATTTTTAATTTATTCTCGACATTAACTTCATTGAACAACATATTTATCGTGTTGGTCAACTTCATAATTCAATCCCTCCAGAACTTTTTATATTTCTTTTTCAACATTAACTACATTGAACAACATATTTATCGTTTTGTTCCACAATCTTCTGCCATCTTTCAGGCAACTTCATAATTCAATCTTCCCATAATGTTGTTCTTATCCTTCTCAGCAAAGAACTGCTCTAGGCAATTGAGACCTTTCCCGTTTCAAAATGGCTGCCACCCAAGCTTCAGGCGCTGATGACGAATTTAAAATCAAAGAAGCAGACAACAATAACCCTAAGAATATTAACTTTGGAGCGGTGGCCTTTTTGAAACAGGAAAGGTAACAATAGCCCTGCTGTAGGTACCTTTTGCAATCGTTCAGGGGAATATGTCGGATGAGTGAAAACTTCCCAGCCAAGTTATAACAATTTTGGTCTGGTCACTAAAGGAACAATAAAGGTCTAGTGTTATCCTTATGGAATATTATGCCGATTCTCTCAATTAATTCTGGCTGCCTTTCAACGATTGCTGCCTTGCCATTGGTCTAATTAAAAGCAGTACTTGTTCAAATCAATTGTTTGCTTCTCCAGGAGGAGTTCATAGTAGAGAGCTCCCTTCCGATCCCACCGTATTCACATCATCACCTTCTTTGGAT
>VCCN01002810.1:7315699-7327578 GCA_006491835.1 Architeuthis dux | reverse complement strand
CCAGTCACTTGACGCCACCTTCTTTGAGGAGTGTATTTAGGTGCTCGTGCACCGATGGACAAGTGCGTCAATCTTGATGCCGACTAAGTGGAAAAGTAGCATAGTAGTGCTGGTAACATATGCATAATATGTTATTTGTATAGTAATAAACATGTATTAATAAATGTTTGTACCTTACTTTTCGGACATCCCTCATATTACCTAAACCAAATACTGCAAATGTACTTATTCTACTAATCTAAAGAATCTAATTGTATTAATACGTTTATAGAATGATTCCATTGGTGTAATATTATCAAGGGATTTGATAACGTTCCCTTAAAGTAAAATATAATTTTCTATAGTTATGAGAATGGTCATTAACATTCAAAGAGTTTTTCGGACTTTTGAACATCTTGTTGTTTGTGTTGTTAGCATGACTATCGGCTGATCCATTCTATGGCCTTCTTCTGGTGTACTATTCGAATGTGATGGTGGTAAACAAATCTTTCTCTCCAATGGTAACCATGCTTATAACGCAGGATTGGTTGTTTTTCTTTCCTTTCCAAAATTTAGCATAAAAATAAAAAAGGGAAAGTTTTTAAAAGTTGGTAAAAACTTGAAAACTCAAATGAATTCGTAATAAATATGATCAGATTGCTAGTGAAGGAGATTGTATAAATAGATTAAATTGAAGAATTAAAGAAAAAATTAATCTTAGGTTTTGAACATGTGAACTAAAAGTAGCCATGGAAAACCATACTATTGTTGTTCTCAACCAAGGGAGAAAAAAATTCCTTAATTAGAAATAGTTTACTTTTAAGACTACCAATATCTAAAAAGACTTATTTTTAAGACTACCGATATTTAAAAAAATATTACTGCCGGCCCTCATAATGAGCATAAGAGAAAAAAATTATATAAAATATGTTTTCAAATCCTTTGAAAATATTACACCAATGGAATCATTCTATATACTTATCAATACAATTAGATTCTTTAAAGTATATGAGTTGACATAAGCAACAATTCAAATAATCTCTACCAATGGTAATACAAAAAAAGAAAGGTTGCCAGTGATCTCTATTTATTCTTATTTCAGACTTGCCAACAAGCAGGACGAAATTGGGGCTTTGGATGAATTGGACCTTTGTGAAGTTCTCAATCTTGAGGCATTGGTCAATAAAAACCGTTGCCCATGTCGAGTGGTAACAGAAATTTTTCATTAGCACAGTACTACAAGATACAAAAATTACATTTTTATTAAAAAATGCACTCTTTCAGTTAACCCTTTTTAAGACTTCTGGGACATATATATCCCATGTTTCTATGACTGTTGGGATATATATGCCTCTTTTAGAAGTCTACTGGGACATTTTAATTCAAGCATTAAGCATTTTAATAAAGGTTAGTCTTAAAAGCGTTCATTAATATTTTTGCAATTAATTTTAAGAGAATTTTGATTTCTTTTTCAAACAGTATGAAGAGTTGTTATTTTAAATTATTAGTATTTGAGTATCTCTGTAATCTGAATTGCATAAAAATATATTTATTTTCATGTAGGAATCCTGCTCAGCATCCTCTGGTACAGGGAAGAAAATGGACCCAAATATTGTTGATGGTATTATGTGGTTGTGTAATCTGATAGATCAAAATTTTGACAAGTTCACTGACCGGATTGACAAGGAGATGAAAGTACTAAGAATTCAGAAGCAAAAAGAAGCTGCAGAGAGGAAAGAAAGGGTTCGTCATATCCGAGAAGAAAGGTTTGTATGATAATTGTTAATATCTTATGTTGGGAAAAGCTCCTTATAACATGTTGTTTAGTTGAAATTAAATTATAAATTATCGACCATCCTTCGAAACAGGAGAACGGAACATTTTTGGTGCCACGGAAGACCACTTGCATAAAAATCTCCTGCTTTTCTTTAGAAAGATTTTTTTAAAGAATTTTATTAATACAATGTTTACTCACCTTAGTTGAGGTCATTTCTGAATTTCAAGGTTTTTAATTTAAATTTACGAAAGGGCATGAATACAGATTAAACTTAACATAGTTGTTTTTCAGACATACTTGATTTTTTTTTTTTTTTGCCAAGAAAGCCAACTTGGCTGACTCAGTATAACATATATATTCAAAGAAAACAAAAACAAAACAATAATTAAAGGAAATTAATTACATATATTTATTCATATATATTATATATATATCTTGATACTTGCTACTTCATACCTCCACAGCACTACTGCATACTTACCCAGCATTACTCCATATTTTTGCTTAAATCTTTCTACAACTACACTTATCTTATACCAAACACTCTCACTTCCTGGCACGTCACTATTGTTTGAAACGTCTGCATTTCTTTCCTATATGGAAATTAATTTTTATGTAAGAGAATAAACAGTTTTTTTTTCTAAAGTAGGAAGAAAAACTACAAATAAGCTTCAATCCTTTTTTAAACATTTTATATGGTATCTATTTGGAATCCAGTTCATAATGTATTTATAACTTGACTGGAAAGGATGACCTCTCCAGATATCGTTGTTTGAAAAATAAATACTTCTCCATTATTTCACATTGTCCATATATAAAATCAGTGTAAAAAAAAATTTTCACTTGTTTTGATAAATGCATAGTGAGCACCACTTTTTTTTCCCCTTGAGTTTTGCAAATTTTAAAAAGCTGTCCAACTGAAGAAGATATTAGAAAATTTGCTAAAACTTAGATCCTGTTCTACGGCTTCTAATAAAAATAACCAGCCAAAGAACCAACCTATTTTGTCTGTTTAGTCAAACCCTACATTTTTAAAAATGTTATTTTAAGTTCTAAATGTCTTGGGTGAATTCTTACATATAGAATTCTAGTTTGCTTACATAAGATGAACTTGAAACTTCACACAAATGTTTTTGTAAGAATATATTTCAGAAAAACCAAGCATATTACTAAATGTAGAACTCCTCTCATACTCATAACAACTTACTTGATTTTCACCTGAAAAATTCCTTAAAGACTACAAACAGATTCAATTATCTCATTTTTGGTGTGCTGAACAGTTTATCTCTAATACTATGCAAAAGTTGCTGTTCTTGTGTTTGACTCTGTATGTATATCTGCCGTGAGCATCATGGCCAAACTAAGTCTCAGGGGTCTGATTTTTTGCATGGATATTGACTTAACCCCGGGATAAAATATAGGCTAATTATTTTTTTAAATTTCCAGCGCTATCAAGTTTTTAGTGGTTTACAGTGCAGGTATTATGCTAAACTAAACGTATTTTATATTCAGTAGCAATGACGGAGTGATGAACGCGATCTACGTTATCACACATGTTCCAAAATGTCTTTTTGAAGAACAGTTGTATGACAGAATGAGAATGTTTACATTAGAGAGAGGAAGAAAAAGAGAGAAAGTTTCTATGTACAAGAGAGAGAATGTTTATAGGTGCAGAATAAAGGTAATCTCGCTAACAGTCAAAATCGAGGAAAACTTTGTCTTTTAGGGGTCTAAAGTGAGGGGACCTTTTTTCCCGTTTGGGGGTCTGAATCATGGAGGCAGGAATTGTTTTCCCTTTTAGAGGGGGAATTTTGTTTTTCCCTTTTATGAAATCTCTATAAAATATTTGTTTTCCTGTATTTTTATATTTGAAGTTATTTTTCCCTGTGCAATGCCAGGTAACCTTGCTAGTTTTTTACTATTTTTGATCAGATTATATAAATATCACATATTAATCTTCAAATGATGTCATATTGCAAACCTTTTATTTTTTATTTTGGTGGTAATTTACATTTTTTTTCTTCAAATATACTGAATAGTTGCATAGAACAAAATCTAAATTTTGTGGTGACCAGAAAAAATGTTAAACTTAAAAACTTGGCTACTTTGAGGGATTTGTAAACATGACACTGTATATGCTGGTATATATGAGACATTTAATTTTTTAATAAAAGCTATGCAAATATTGCACCATCACAAATATGCTGGTATTATGATTAGGGGACTATCTGCAGAAGCTCAATATGGACAGTTATGGGGCTTGGATGAGTTACAGTGAACGGTTGTCCAAATACCCTTGTAAACCATTTGTCTTATAGTCTAGAATATATCGTAGTTGTTGTAGTCCTGTAAAATATTTCAATTGAGATTTTCAATGTCAAATTTAGTTTTGGTCGGTATAATTTTCCCATGTTTTCATCTTGTTTTTTTCCATAATACCTTCTTATATATGGTATACTTTGCAGTCTTCAAGGCTACATTTGGGATTTGACATTGGGCTTTCCTATTTTGTAAATTAAGTTGTTGTGAACCCTTTCACAATTTGGTAATATCTAAAGAGCAATCTGAATGTAATTATTAACATGTTCTGCTTAGCTTTGTAATGATATAACTTGACAAAGAAATGTTTTATTTGTTGCATTGTAAGTTTCATTTTTCCTGAATTTGGCTTTTTATTTTTATTTTGTGAATTACTTGTTTTTGTTTCCAGAGAAAAGCAAAGAATTGCAAGTGGTCAGGCTGCAGAAGAAGAACAAAATATAAAGGAAGACGAGAACATAAAAAATGGTAATGGAGATCCCTTTAAGAGACTCAACTCTGAATACTTTTCCCAGGTGAGCTTTATTTTATAGAGCAAAAGTAAAAGAAATGTCTCTATATATAAAAATGTATGTATGTCTGTATGTTCCAAGTTGTAGGTCACAGCTTTGTACCTAGGAAGATGAAATTTGGCATAGGGGTACATCTTTTCAAGGCAAAGGCCATAGGCTATGTGACTCTTTCTGACTGAGTGGATCAAAATGTTTTTTTAAAAATTTTACTGAAGTTTCGCTCATTTTATTAAAATTATTTATAAAGATTTAAATTTAAATTAATTATTACTAATTCTTTTGGCAGCAGTGAGCCTCAGTAAAGCACAAGAACAACATTTCACAGTCACTGAATTAATTTAGAATCACATTGTTTCTCCCATGGTCAATCGTATGTTTCTTTTTCCAGAGTTGGAAGCAGCAGAAATTTGTTCTTTTTAGCTCCTGACATAGGCTATTTAAAAAAAAATCTTTTCCAGCATTATTGAGTTTTTAGTGGGGGGTCTGATTCACAATGCAAGTATTATTCTAAACTGAAGACGTATTTTATGTTCAGTAGCAATGACAGTGATGAACACAATCTGTCTTTTTGAAGAACAGTTGTATGACTGTTTACATTAGAGAGAGGAAGAGAAAGAAAGTTTCTATGTACGAGAGAGAGAGAGAGAATGTTTATATGTGCAGTAGAGAGAATGTTTACAAAAACTAAGAACATTGTATACCATGAGCACTGCAATAAACATTGTAAAAAGTTATTGATTAGAAAAACAATTCATGTACATAAATGGAATCAAAAATACATGTTTTTGAATAGGATAAAATGTTGCAATTGATGTTGAAAAAATGTCTTCATTAAAAAGAATTCATTTACTGTAATTATGTATATTAGTACAGTATTTTTAAAAAAAGATTTTTCCCAGAAAATTTTAAAAAAATGTAAGAATAGAATTTCCTTTTAGGTCCTATATTTGTTTGTTTTTATAAAGGTAAAATAGAACTATATTCTTAATTGCTTGGTGCAATAATTCTGATTGAATCAACTGAAAATTGTCAGCAACTTTTTAAAGTAATTGGTATAAAGTATAGTAAACTCATGTGATTTTAATTATTTTATGTATTTATAAACCTGGGCAAGGCCAGGTACTTCTACTTGTATGTATACAATGAATGTGTGGCATTATATACATGCATCATATTTATTGTATATATTTGTATACACACAAAGAATATGATAAAAAAATTATCTACGGCAGAAATGGCTTCCATGACCATCTCTGTGGGTTGACTCTTGCTAACATATATATTTTCTCTTAGAAGTAATAAAATATCAGCATTTATAATTTTTTGATTTAAAAAAGATTTGACTGTTGCCTTCTATGAATGTCAGTTTTTCTTCTGGTATGTAATCTAGATCTAGGTGAAAACATAAATCTCACCAAATCCCACCCATACCAATAATGTGTGTAATTGTAGGAGATTTATGACTTTGTCAATGCATTAACTCACTCTGCTGTTCAAACCATTCTATTAGGGCTAGTGATGTACCAGAATATCAATCCGGTTGGATATCTGGCGCCGAATATCTGATCGGATTGATATTCTTGTACAGCACTAATTATTGCCACAAATTAAACAGATAAATTAGCGAGAGTGACACTTGTTTTTTTTATTTCATCATCATCATCATCATCATCATCAATCAGTGATTTAAAATCTGTTGTTTGACATAGGCCTTTCCCAAGGTCTGCCAGTTTTTTTCGCTCCTAAGCGTCACAGTGCCAAAAAGTTTTGAACTTGTCCAGATCATCATGTCATCTTACTTTTTACTGGCCACAATTTCACCCATGATCCCAAGGGATCCATGTTGTGAATTGAGATGTCCAGCAGTTGACTGATTTCCTTGTAACATGGCCTTGGCCTACCCATTGCCATTCAAGTTTGCTAATGTCTTTCTAGGATATCCCTGACATCTGTTTGCTCTGTAATCTATTGTGCTGTTTTGTGATCCTTCCACATGATGTTTAGCATGATTTTTTTTTTCTGTGCACATTACATGGTTCTTAGTTTAAATCCACAATGTCCCATTCAATGTTTAGTTTTTGATTTACCAGGCTAAAGTTACATGAACCTTGTTAGCACAATAGATAAAACTCATATTACATGAAATAAACAATCAGCAAATTTTGCTTTCTTGTTTACATACATGCATTTTTATTTTTATTTATTTTCTAATGTAATTTCTTTTCTTTTTCATTAGCCGAAAGAAACTGACATAGAAGTCGCATCCAATCTTCCAGCAGTAGAATCGTTGCCATCATCTTCATCTTTCTATTCAAGCCCAATCAGGGAGACAGCTCAACTTCTGCCAGATAACAAAAACCAAAATAATTCAACAGGATTTTTATCAAAATCAAAAATTTCTGTGTTTAGCCCCCAACAGGACAATTTGTTGCTCCAAAAGGAATCAGACTCTAAGGAGTCTGGTCAACGCCCCAACAGACCGTTACCAATTTTACTTCAAAATAATTCTCCAAGCAACAAACCTTTATTGCCAGCAAATGAGGATCCTAGTCAAATGTCAATGAAAAAAAATTCACTTTTGAAAAAAACCTTCTTGCAACCATTAGATACTATTGGTGAGTTGGGCTTTTTATTCTTGTGTTTACGTGTAAAGATCAGTTCTTATCATTTTTAACAATGTACTGTATTTGATGGCATATAAGAAATCCCCCAAAAATGGCTCAAAAGGTAAACGTAACCTTTGTTGTCCAGCCCTATATTTGCCAGAACTTGAGTTTAAAAAAAACAAAACTAGGTAATACGTGAGAGGAATTCAGGAAAATACGTTTTTTCTTAATATTTCCTGCTGAAATAAGGGTGGGCGTGTCTTATATGCCATCATATATATTGTTGAACTTTGGATAAACAACTAATGTTGTGTCCAGTCATTATTGAATGAGTGAACATTTGATAATACCTGATGCTGTAATTGAAACATTTTTTTTCTCTTTTAGATGGAGTAGCTCAAACAAACAAAGTTAAAAAGAAGAAAAAGAAGTTGAAGAAAAATAATGTGGCTCCCATTACAAATGAATTTGATTCAAAGTTTAATACTAGTGAGTCAACCTTGAAAAATACCACACATCTTAATTTTGTTACACAACCTATAAGCAGCAACAATATGGCTACTCCAAAAACCAGTGAGCAGACATCAGGCAATGACAAGTCTGATTCATGTAAGTAGAAAGAACATTTTAATGAAAGGAGACATCTTTTATTAGCTGCACATAAGACATCACTTTAAAAATTGGCTTATCATCTTAGCATTAATTTAGGAGCAGATTCTTTATCATATTTTTGTTATTATGGCTTCATCTTTCTCAAAATGGCCTTAGTTTTTTAATGACTAAACTGTTTTTTCTTACCAACAATTTTAATTTTCAAAAAATTATTCAATAATTTTGCATATTCGGTTATGTTTATTCTTAATGTATTTATCTGGTTCAGAGAATTGAACTACAGAACTTGTAACCTGTTACTAGAGAGAATTAGTATCAGGTATAGTTATTACTTAATATATTAATTAGAATACAATTTATTTAATATGTATTCCTAATTAAGTTTTTGAAAAGAGAATTATAGAAATCTTTTATTTTTTTTTTTTTTTTAAATCTACCCTGTAACAATGTGTGCTAATATTCAAGCATGAACAGTAAATACAAACGTAAATGAAGAAAATAGCAATCATTCCACTTTATTAATATTAGAAAATGTCAACTAAAACTCTCAATATTAGTTTCTTCAGTTTTTAAGCTAGTCTGCCTGGCTATGTATGTATGTATTGCATGTACCAGCGGTGCTAGAGGGCTGAAAATTTAAACATTTATTCCTTATGTCTTAAAAAAGCGATTTTTGTTTTTTGAAAATTCCCCAATGTAATTTTATGCTAAATTGATCCCTTAGTTTGTGTCCAACAGCATTCACACTTGTTTTTTTTTGTTGAAAATTCAGACTTTTTTTTAGTGATCACTGCCCAACAAAAGGCAAGCGAAGTACCTTATTCAATGATCACCACATTTTCCAATTTTTTAATTGATCACCCCAACACAGCATACTGCCAAAAGACATTGGTCACATGACGGTTTCTATTGAATGACTAACCAGACTTGTATCTTCATTATATTTTGTTGGATAAAAAGTTCATTTGGTTTATTAAATAAAAAATTAAAGACAATTTAAAAAAAATTTTCTACATTAACTTTATTGATCAACATATTTACCATTTTGTTCTGTCATCTTTCAAGCAACTTCATAATTCCATCCTCCCAGAATTGTTTATCTTTTATCAGCAAAGAACTGCTCTAGGTGCCTTTTGCAGTCTTCCAGGGTATTTAAATTTTCTTCATTAACAGAAGACTGGAATAAATTGTATCCTGAAAGTGCAGTATCCGGTTAATGTGGCAGATGAGTGAAAACTTCCCACTCAAGCTGTAACAATTTTTGTCTACTCCAAAGAAATATGCAGTCTAATGTTAATCTGATGGAATACTATGCCCTTTCTCTTAACTAATTCCAGATGCTTTTTTTTCTTCGATTTCTGCCTCCAATTGGTTTAATTCGTAGCAGTAGTTTGATTCTCTGGAAGGAGCTTATAGTAGAGGACTCCTTTCAAATCTCTTGTTTTCCATATCATTGTAAAGTATCCATTTTTCATTGCCCATCACAATTTGTTCTAAAAAAATGGAACATTTTCATAAGTTAAATAGCAAGAATTGAACACAGAAATATAGTCCAGTAGTTTGTTTTGGCTTAACTTATGTGGAAGTCACTCATCAAAGAGACTAACATAAACAAGCTGGTGCAAATTACTTTCATCATTTAATTTGGATATTTTTAGTATGTTGGCTATCTTCCGCATCATATAACATTGATTATCTCAAGTAATGTCTTGATTTGATTGCTATCGACCTCTACTGGTCTTCTCGACCGTGGGGCATCATTTCATGCTGAAAGTACATGTTTTAAATACTGTCTTTCCTGCTGGAAAGCGATCTCTTCAACCGCTTTCCACTTCAGGTCTCTGTTTGAATACTCTTTTGACTTGTTGTCAAACAAGCAGGGATATTTTCCCCAAAGCTCTACAAGCTTCTCATCCTCCTCTTGCATCCAAGATGATACAAAAAGGTCGCTATTTTTATTTTATTTTTAATTCAGTTGAAAAGGATGTGATGTTGAATTGATTCTCGATTTTGAATGGCTACATCTGACTGGATCCTCGAAAATAGAACCATTTCTATTTATAAAATTCAGTTGCAGATACAATCCCAGACGTTTTTGAAGGTTGTAAGAGTGCTCATGTCGATAGCTGATTGCCAATTAATTCATTGCCAATTGGACTCAAAGAATCAGAGATTTGATGAAGATGAAAAAAAAAAGTGCAACTTGAGCTTAGCTTAAATGACAAAAAAAAAATCCTTTAAAGGGATTCTGATTTTCTTTATTCCAAATACTTTAACAATTATATTGAAACTTATATTTTATTCTTCCAGATCCTTTTTCCAGGAAATGGAACCTAGTGGAAGAACTCCCTTACATGGAAAAATTGACAGTGGATGATGATGACGATGACATCATAACCTGATATTGTCTTAAATGAATTCTACTTTAGAAAGACATTTTGTGTTGAATTTCTTTGAAATATTTGACACTAATGAATCTTGCATTAAGAAAAAGTAGTGGGTTTGTAAAAGAAAATTGATGTTACTATAATAAAATTCCGTCCATGTTTTCATTCCAGTTTTATTTGGCTCCATATTGTCACTGTTCACATCACGTTTGTATGCCATGTACATTTCACAAATAAGCTAAAAAATATCTCCTGACAAATTTGAGCTATGTGAAAAGAAAATTAACTGTTAAAGATTATAAAACGTAATCAGTGGTGCCGGCGACAGGGCTGCAAACACAAATCCTCGCCTTAGACAGCTAGTCCTGGTCTCTCCCCATCTCCTTGGGTTTTCACCCCTATTTATCAGTATGCCCATTTAACACATGATCTTTTCGTGACGTTAAAACATTACATTATATTTTTGTTTGCGTCAGTAAATTCCTTAGCCTGATCAGCCGACATTCTTTTTGTTATTCTAAATCTTTATCCAAGCATTTCATAATCAGTATTCAGTGTGTAATTTTTTGTTTTATTTAACAAAACAAAACCTTCATTTTAATAACGTTCCTTACTTTTCAATTTGAACCAAATAAAATCATTTTGTTTACCATTTGTCAATATAGCCCTCATCCTAATTCTTGGCCTAACAAACACATTTCATGAGTTAGAATAAGTTTAAATGCGTATATTCAATCTATAGGGGTCATATTGCTACACAACCACCAAGGATAAAAGATCAATTTGACATTTTTAATGCTTTATTTATGAGTTAAATAATATATACAATACTTTGTTACATATTAATTTCTTTGTTTTCTGTTCACAAATGGAGAAAATCTTCGTGAATAATACAAATTCTTTCTAAGATTGCAATCTAAATTAAAAATTTACTGTCAAACAATGTTTTGTTTTAAGACAATTTCATTACTTTTAGGGAAAATATTGTTTAACATGAGTAAAATATTCTTTTTTTTTTTTTTGTAGTTTGTTTAATTTATTCAGTTTATTTTGTTGTATGTATGTATGTAACTAAGTAATGTATATATATGTAATTCATAAATAAAGCATTAAAAATGTCATTGATCTTAATCCTTGGTGGTTTTTTCTAATTAAACCATGAAATGTCCACGGGTTACTGCTAGTAATGTAAAAATGTTTGAATGGTTTGTTTGCAACCCTAATTAAAAATTTACTGTCCCTTTTTCTGTGAATACAAAATCTTTATTCATCTTCATTTGTAAAGAAAAAGAAACAATCTATTATTAATACTTTTTATTCTGTGCTTTTTCTCTTCCAAAGAATTTAATTTTTTAACTGTATTGTCCTCAAAATTTGACAGAGGGAGGAAAAAAAAAAAAAAAAAATTCTTATGGAGACATGTATATAAATTTTTAAAAAGTATTAAAATGGTGTTTTTTTTTTTTTTGTAACAAACAATAAGTATTAAAGATCAGTGTTTGCAATCTAATTAAAAACTTACCTTTCATGAATAATACAAACTCTTTATTCAAATAAAGATGATTTGTGAATAAAACACAAAACAATACTTTTTATTCTTCCGTGCTGTCTTTCCCTACCTATTCTCATAAATATATATATATAGTTATTTATATATATCATCATCATCATCATCAGCCGTTATAAG
>VCCN01002810.1:7275386-7298721 GCA_006491835.1 Architeuthis dux | reverse complement strand
AGACACTACATTATCTTCAATGTAAGAACAGATTATGTTTAATCTAAAAGTAATCATTTTAAAATAAAACCAACCTTCAGATATCAATTTTAATAAAGTTTCATAAGACATGACTTCAATTCTATATTTTTAAACATAATACCATTAGTAATCTCATGGTAAAATTAGAAGGCAACATGTATGTAGATTTTGAAAAATATTGTCTATGTTATAGATATGGGGTAGGTCAGATCCGGACTGCAAAGATATTTCGACCAGCTCGCGAGCAAATATTGCAATACTATGCTTACTTTTTATGTTTTAAAGATTCTTTGTGTCTTTTTCGATTAGATTGAAAAGATGCCTTGATGGAAATGAACTGCTACTAAATTGCTTTCTTTCATTACTAATTGGCATCCTTGATTAAGCACAAATGATTTTCTAGCATGTGTTACTTATTGATTTGAGGCAAAATACAACTAGATGTGTTTAAATGGTTACCATATTTCAAGCTTTTTAAAAAAAAAAGAATTGACATTTATCTGGCCCACTGTCCACTCATTAATACGCAATATGGTTGCAGACTGCTGTTCTAGATTAATGTTAATGGTAACAAGGCTTTAACAGCCAAACTAGTATATAAATGTAGTTATAACGACAAAACTGTTCTTTAAATTTCTCAAACAATTACCTTGTATTATATTAATATAGTCTATTAATAAATAACCAAAATAAGCACCTCACCATGGAGTAATGTTTAGCGAGTTAATCTAGCAGACCATTACTATTGAGTATCCAATATTTGTGGCAGTGTGCCAAAGCGCGGGTAAATTTAGTAAATAACTAAAGTATACTAAAATGAATGTGTCTTCACTACTAGATTTTCATTTTTTAAGCAGGAAAATCTTAAAAAATAAACTAACCAAATGTATTGTATAACAAAGCAAGTTTATACAGCCACATAATGAGTAGAACGCAGGCATATAAACCAATATTGGCCCTCTTGATGTCATAGCTATCCCTTGGGGTCGAGGATGATGGTCTACATTAGACAGAATGAAGACGCATTTGCATGTATTTATTTAACGTGCATTCCAAGAAGCACACACTATGAGGATTAGAGCTGATGAATCTGTTATATTGACTTTAAAAAGGCCTCTAAATCTTTTTGTTACATCCATTAAAAAAAAAAAATGGAATGTCTTAGAGCTTCGAAAATGACTTCCATTTTCTTTGGCAGAACATGTCTCCAGATTCCAAATAAAAAATAGATAAATAAACAATCACATTTTGATTACATCTGTTAAAAAATCATAGACCCCCCCCCATGAAATAATTATTAACAACAAAAGAAATAAAGTCATAATATTTCACCTTAATTGGCCTCTTCATATTGGGTCTTGTATATCTAAAGTAGAGGAGGGAGATAACAGAGAGGCCAATAGCCAACCAGTTGACAAATGACACATAGTTGATGAGGGCATACATATCAGATGATATAAGGTAGAACAGTGACAATACTCCCTGAAAAATATAAAACATTTTGTAGCATTTAGACAAAGAAGTTTAATATAGACACTCAATAAAGACCACCTTCAATTTCTTTTAGCAATTTTTTATGATTACATATATTTACAGTTTATATATAACCATCCACACCTGCATTGGGAATTAATATTTTCAGTTTCTTTCAAAATCATTGGTGAATATATATATTCTTCAAAAGTCCTTTACAAATCCATAACTAAACATTTTTACGAAAAGCACATCTTTTGTGAAAACAGAGTATATGTTTCTTTATAATGCACCAAGTAATAACACTGTACAGAGTACAACAATTTCTTTTTGGTTCCTGGGTAATAAATGTTATTTTCTGATTGATTATGTCTAAAGAGTATAGAAAATTTCAATTATTCCCTTCAAACTTTGCTTTTGCAACCAAGACTGATAATTTGAAATCTACTTATTTTCAATTGGACGACGGGCAAATTTGCATATTTTTAACCACACAAAGTAAGAAAAACAATGAAAACATTTAAAGAAATACCACATTGCAAGAAAAAACATGTCATAATGACCTAACATTTATGAACTAACACTAAATGTTTTAAATATCTTGAGAGGTTCAAGATGTTAACAATGATCAATAATATGGCAGACCATCAGGGAAATGTCCTGTTTTGGGGGTTAAAAGCAGATTTAATGATAAGAATATTTACTTACCATGAACAAAACAGCAGGCATAGGAGTGTAGTTGTTGACGGAGACAAAACTCATCACCTGGGGCATGTGACCTTCTCGGCCTCCAACAAAGAATAACCTAGAACAAGAAATTGCTTATTTTGTTTACTGCAGAAATGAAATGAAATGAAAAAAAAAAAAAAAAAAAAAAAAAAAAAAAAAAAAAAAAAAGGAGGAAAATCCTATAAAGAAAAAAAAATCTGTTACAAGACTTTCTATGAAGTCTCATTGAACTTTGCATACGCATTACAGCTAGTCCATCTTGCATTATTTCATAATAGATATCTCCCAGTCTACAATGAATACAAGACATGAACTGTGTGCAACACTATAAGACAAAAATCAGACAGGACAGTAGAAAATGCGTTCAAGACGAAGGTAGAATTTTTTCGGGATGATACAATTTTTTCTTAAAACTGCTGCTTACCACATTCAAAACTTAACTGAGTGTTGACCCCAAACCGAGTGTGTATTCTCAAGACGTGAACCATAGTTACTATTACCCTGATAGTAACCATAGTTACTATTACTGGCGGGAGACTTAAAATCTCCACATGTGGTACAATTTCTTTTCCTCCTTCCATCCATTCCCGAACAGTTTAAAACCTCTGCACGCAGTATACCAATTCCTTTTCATTCGTAAACGCCTTTCTGACAGGTTGTCCTCACTATTCACTATGTTACACTGGTTAAACAAAACTTCTTCATAGAACCAGAGTAAGTCTACAAACCCTGAGTCTGAGATAAGGACAATTTAAATATATGTATTTTTCTTTTTATATATTAGTCATTGCCAATTAATTTTCCTGTATTTTAAGTCTGAAAGTAAGAGTCCCGTTCGAGCAGTCCAGGAATATTTTTTTCTAAAAAAAGTGAGGGATCTATCTGTAAAAATCAATGAAAGCACCAATGTATAAATAAAATAAATCATCAAATTAATAAAGGTTGGGTTATATATTTTTTTTCATATGATCCATATGAAAAAAAAATATTCTTCTCTGAAATTTGGAATGGAAAATTCTTTTAAAAAGAATATGCCCTTTTAAAATAAGTATTTTAAAATCGAATATGTAGATTTTTGTCAGTTGAAAAAGGAAAAAAAAAAGGTATTTTATGTCATCAAAATTTGAAAAGATTTTCTATATGCAAATACCACTGTCAATTTTTGTTTATCTTAAAAATAGCTTGTTTTTTTAGCCCCCAAATTTTTCTTCCTTGTTCCCATTTGTAATAATTATAAATACAGTATCATTTGTTAAAAGAACAAAGAAAAATTACAGTAAAAAGACCTCAGTTCAAAGACTGGAGCAAAATAAATATGATTTTTTATTTCCAACATTTTAACAGTGTTTTTATTATGCTACAAATACAAGGAAATTCCACAGTTGTTGAAAACTAAGATAACATTGCCCTGGCATATATATTTCTGCAATTAAAGTATATAATTTTGGTAAAGCAATTTATTACCTATGGAATGTAACTATAATAACATGCAAAGCAAATGAAACTAATGTTATTATTGATTACTTTTGTTATTTGTCTATATTCCTGTGGTCTACTACTAATATGTTTAGGCTTCAGACTTGTGAGGGAGGAGTAATAAATGAATGAATTATAGTGAAGGTCGAATCCCTTTTGCTCCCATTCAAGCATAAGCAGCCTCTTCCATTTTCCCCTTTGTTCATTACATTGCAAGAGTTGGTTAGGAGGGAGAAGAGAAAGGATGAAACAGACAAGGAGAATTTAAATTGTATTGCGGTAAGATACTATGCTTTAGTTCCAGTGGAGAGCAATTGACTCCTGCCCTTCTTTACCCAAACGAGTAATAAAACTCAATGTTAAAACAAATAAATCGACAAGTTTTATTGGTAGGAGAAGACACCAGAAAGGTTTGTACATATAAACAAGCAGAATAATATATAGGATTATTAGGAGTTGTGTTGTGTTAGATAGAAACATCAGTCAAATTATATTTTTGAATACTAATGTCAGATGAAATGTAAAGTATGTGAGGTAATTATTGATCAGAATTTCTGGATTTTTCCAAAGTTCTAAAAATTCAGAAGATAATACATGTTGGTGTTTGACAAATTTGTCCAAGTCTTAATTATTAGAATGTGACCCAGTGCCTGTGCCAATGCACTTACCAATAGGGCATTTTGTACCAGCCATCTGTAGGACAAGAGAGCTTAATTTACCTTGATGAAGTGAAGAGAATACCATTTACACCTCCAAATGTAGAGAGCGACACAAAAATAGGCATAATCCACCACAGTATTCCATACAGTCTTTTTGAGAACATCTGGAAAACAAATTCTAATGAAAGTAAATGTGAATATAAAGATATTTTTCAAGAAAACATTTAATATCATAAATTTTTATATACAAATATTTTCACAATAAAACTGTGCCATCATAAATTAGCTCTTAATAACCCATTTTAAGCAACTTAGACCATTCATATATTATAAATCTTAATCTAAACTGAGAAAAGTGAACACATTTGCATAAGGGTAATGTAAAGTGATGTACAGTGATGTAAAGATTTACATCCAGGTGTGTGATACCTATATGTTGTGATCCGGGTACATGACTGATTCCCATCCTGATACAGAGGCCATTGTGAGAGAAAGAAATGAGAAGGATTCTCCTGCTGGTTACAGTAGGAGAGCGATCGGTTTGAAATAAGTTAGTGTTGTTGCTTCGCTTGTTCCATGCGGATTGTGTTCCAGTGTTGTTGGGAACGTGTTGGAATCTTGTGAGGAACAAGATAACTTAATTTCAGAAGGCTTGGCCGACTTGAGTTGTGTTTGGGATTCGTACAACGTTATCAGTGCGAGGAGCTTAACGAGTGCTGATCCAGGCGAACCGGTGACTGTCTAGGAGGTGTCCCGTTCAAGTTTTTGTTCGGGAGTTGGCGCATTTGATCTATTCAGTGACAGTTCACACCGAACTGTGTCAGTGTTTTTCTCAACCCCTTTTTTATGCAGCATTTGACATGCTATCCAGTAACTGTTCGCACTGAACTGTGTTGGTGTTTTCCCAACCCCACTTTGTGCAGCATTTGACGTACATCTTAAATCTACATAAACTTTACCAAATTATAAAATCAGCATGAATAAAGAGCTAGATTACCTCTGGCTATTTATTTAGACATCAGAAAGATGTTCTCAAATATTATGCTGGGTAAAAACATAGTATAAAGTAACAGTTTGTCTAAGTTTACATTTTTCCCATTTGGAAATCTATTTTTTTGTAACCTTTTTAATCTCAGAAATATCAGTTTATGTTTTAGCATTCATTGTTAGTTACATGTGGATCTAACTAAAATTCTCATAGTTTATTAAGGAATAAAAATTCCATTTCTGAAAGCAATTAATGTTTAACAAATGGTTCACAAAGGTATTTGGATGATTACCACTCACTGCAATACAAGCCCCATAGCTGTCCATTTTGAGTTTCAGTAGACATCCCTCTAGTTATAATACCACACATTGAACAGTGTAGTATTAAGTTTTTTTTATTAGTTTTTTTAAATTTAAATGTGTGTCTTATATGCTGGCAAATACAGTAATTCAATTCAAAGTTGAACTGATCTTGAATCAAGCATGAAATAATTCTTTCAAAAATGAATACTTACAACAGCCACTGCTGATCCAGATTTGATCTCTGTAGGACTGACAGTGGAAAAGTAAGCGACATTTGCTAACACATAAATGAAAGTCACCATGATGATAGAAATCCATATGGCTTTGGGTAAATTTCTGTAAGATGAAATAAGAAACAAGAAATAAAAATAAAAACCCCTTTGATGTTTGAAGAAGGTAAAAGCATATCACAAAAATTCAGCAGTAGTCATAACTAAGCAAGACTTGAAAAGATCATCTCATACTGACTCTAAAGTTGATATCTTACAAGAAATAATAGATTAAAATAGAATTGTGTTTTCTGTTCAGATTACTTTGCTTGTAGAGCTAAATAGAGAGCAATGTTGGTCTGTCTATTAATCTACTGCTTTGGTCATATAAATATATGAAAGATCGGTGTATAAATCAACTATCAGCCTAGTTAATCAACCAATCCATCAAATGTTTTGTAAAGTAAGATTATCAGAAATGTCAGTAGAGTCAATTCATAGTTTAGAAAAATTCCTTGGAGTATTTCTTCTATATTAAACACACAATGCCAGTAATGATATTAGAAATATCTGTAATGTGATTTTTAAATAATATTCAAATAAAAAGGATTATTTGAAATTTGGTTATGTGAATTTATGATTAAGCATAAGCCGTAATAATCATTAGAGTTTTTGTCTTATTTCTTTGTGGAGTTTTTCCTAAATGCTTTGAGGTTTGTTGGTCACAAAACAATTTTTTTAATATATTAAAAATTGTATTGTGCTGAGAAAGTTTCCTACTTTTTTTTGAATTCTTAAATAACAGATGATATATTGACAGTGACTATTATAAAAGATGGAACTAGATTTTTAATGAACATTCTTTATTGGCTTCATTTTTGGAATAATTTGAATTTTTCTGTGATTATATTATTGTTTTTTTTACTGTATGTGAAAAATTAAATTAAAAATTCTTGGAGAAAAAAATGTTTAAAAAACAACTTACTTCACTGGATCTTTTAATTCTTCAATCACAAAGTTCAGGTAATTCCTTAATAAAAAAAAATTTAAAAAATGAAATAAAATACCATATATTTTATTAAATAGAAGATTCGATAATTTAAAAAATTATGGAACATTTTACAATTTGATAAATTTTAAAATAATATTACACTGGGAATAAACAAAAAAATATTTGATCATATAAAATATGCCTTCCTATGTATTAAAAAACCCCTAAAAGATCAATATGTCATGACAGTATTTTTGTCCAACTTGTTTACAAGTAAATCTCTGAGTAAATGTGTTGTCCAGACTATGAGGCACCCAGAACCAAGGTACATTCTGCCTAAAATTTACAACAATGGGGGGGGTGGGGGGAACACCACGTCCAAAGTTTCTTAACTTTCAAAATGCTATACATCAAACTATTGCACGAATTCCATTGATTTTTTTTGTTATGTAGCTAAAAGCATCTGCTTTAAGAGTAGACAGACATTCTCATCTGAAATGTGGTATTTTGGAGAAGAAAAAAATACTTTAAACGCGTTTAACTATAACCACAAATACCGCACATATATTCAACAAAATAATCACATTTTGCTTCCCCCAACATAGATAAACAGTCTATCATTTGTCTGATGATAAGTATAAGCTGCGCACACACACACCAATGTTGCGGCACAATCACACACATGCACACATTGTGAACTTCAAACATCTCACATGAAGACACCCTCTCAAACAATGTGAATTTCAACCACTTTGCAACACCACCCAATCCATCAGACTTGCTCCCCAGATAGAGCAGGCTTTGAAGATTATAGTGGTATACTTAACTTGATTTCGCCATACATAGCAGATAGTACCTTGTGGTTCTCAATTATGAAAAATATTTGATCATTAATATAGCTCACATTATTTCTGTTCTATTTATCAAATCCAAAGATATTTGATATTTTATCCCAGAATATATCTTGTGAACATGCTATTCTTGATAAAGAAAAGCAGTTTACATTATCAAATATTTTGGCTTAACAAAATGCTGCTCCCAAAAGAGCCCTATAAATTTGGGTGAATCTATGACTTTTCTTGCACTACCTTCCCCATTACAAATAAGGTCCAAAGGCAAGAGAAATATTTTCACTTATAAGTAGACAAGAGGGACGCCTTCCCATGGGGTATTAGTTAGTAGTAATTATCTTTGAGGTCAGCTTGCTAAGTCGGGAATTCAAACTTCACTGGGTGCCTCATATTTAAGCTTAGTAAATAATCACAAGTAGTGAGGCAGCAGTAGTAATCTATGTTGCAAGAACAAAAGCCGGGCCAGGAGATAGAAAGTAGAATATCTGTAGGGAGAGGCAAAATAAGGATTAATCCAAGGGTTAATCAGAAATCAACAATAATTAAGGAATCAATTTTTTCCTGATTATTCCTAAAATATCAATAAAGATAAATATTTGTATTGTTATTTTCTATAGTTTTGAGAAGGGTCATTAATATTCAAATGGTTCTTCAGCCGATTGAACTCCTTGTTGTTTGTGTTGTAAACACAACGTTTCACCTTTTACACTTGAAGGCCGAAAAATGAACTCCTTGTTGTTTGTGTTGTAAACACACCGTTTCACCTTTTACAATTGAAGGCCAAAAAATGGGTCAGCTGAACCGGTGGTGTGTTTATAACACAAACAACAAGGAGCCCGAAGAACCATTTGAATATTTGTATTGTTTTCAGATCATTCCAGCTTCTTCCAGATATCCTACTCCCTAATTTGATAACAGAGGCAGACCAGTAAGGATGGGGCTAGTGAGGAACTTATGTTTATCAGAGGAGACAGCAAGAATGTAGATAGCAGGCTGACAGATGATGAAACCTTGAATTAACTTTGATCTGAAAACCCCAGTCAATCAGCTATGAGCAAAAAAAAAAAAAAAAAAAAAAAAAAAAAAGAAAAGTATACCACCACCTACTCTCTAGAATTGTTAAAGAAACCAGAACACATCCATCATTCTTTAATACAACATCTAGTATTTCAGACAAAGGGGAGGCTGAGAACCATATCCCATACATGCTATCAAGACCTTGACCCTTACTACTTTTTTTTTTTATGTACCTGAAGACCAAAAAGAGAAACTTTCTTGAAAAAGTGACTGTCTTGGTGGAATTTGAAAAGATCCTGCGGAGTGATCTCAAGTAGGAAGCCTTCTGGCAATCGTTTAAAAAGATTAAGCAGAGTGTAAACATCAGTCAACATTTTATTGAAAAAGTTGCATGTATGATATATTCAATCATAAATATCTGTTTAAGTAAATTATTAATCTTAAACTAGGATGTTTTTTGCTTTTTATCGCAACTTTTAGATTATTACCAGTTTGGTTCATAAATAAGATTCAAAATATGGATTGAATTAATCTGTTAGATACGGTAAAGATTATTTACAATAATGCTATTACTTACCAGCCATTATAAGCAAAAAGTCCAGAATAGAATGCAAGAGACACTTTTGTGACATCCATTTCTGTGTCTTGAAAGGGATTTTGTAGGTATTCCATATTTCCTTAGGAGGGGGGAAAAAAGATATATGTATAAAATTATGTATACATTCTAGAATTAAAAGAGAATTTTTCTAACTCCCATATTAAAAAGCATTGTTCATTCTAACAACAATCTTAACATTTTTCTAATTATATAAGCAGATGGAATTTTTAAAAGAACAAATTAAAATTTTTTTAGGAAAATCATCAGTGAGTAAATTCATAAATTTAGCTGATTATAAACTAACCATTTTGAAGACAACATATGAAAAATTATAATTCTACTACAGTAGCCCCTCGCGAAATTGAAATTCTGCGAATAACTTTTGACCCAACCAATTTGGTCCCCAAAAACCATAACTTTTGTACCATAAACCTTTTGATAAACAAACACTTTACCATTCCCAAATTGAAAATGTAAAAATAAATAAATGAATAAAGTAAAGTATAGAGTAAAAATTTTAAATTTTGAAACTCAATTTCTTTTTTTTCTAGTGACAGATCCCAGATCCGTCAATTATGGTGGAATCAATATTTTTTCCAGTCAAAAAAGTAAAATCTGCTCAAAAACCCTCTGAGTACGCAAAAGTATTTTTTCTTTTCACGACTAACTTTATGCTATTTTTTGCAGTTATAGCTATAATTAAAACTGTCAAAAGAAAATATTTAATTATTGCAATATGTTTTAAATGAGAGTTCAAAAGTGTGCGGTAGATGCTAGTAAAAAGAAAATACACTTAATTAACGACAAAATATCAATTTTATAAAACTACAGTACAGTGATTATTAACAATTTTTTTTTCTCCATTTTTATGCTACTATTTATGTTAGTCTTAATATTTTTTTAAAAAAAAGTTTTTATTCAGTCTAAGAAAAGTTGCAATAAAAAGAAACAAAAATATTAAAATGAAGGTAAATAGTAAAAAAAAAAAAAAATTAAAAATTAAAAAAAAAAAAATTGTTAATAATGATGATAATGATTTACTTCATCTACTAAAAAATAAATAAATAATGCATTACAGTGAATTGGAAAACAGTACAGTGAATTGGGGGGAAAAAAAAAAAAAAAAAAAAAAATGTACTGTTCGACTAACCAGTTTGCAAGTGTAAACAAGTTTAAGTTTCTAAACATGATTATCTTCCGGTTTATATTGTCAACATAAATAATTTTTAGCTGATAATTTTCTACAATCTTTCTTCTTATTAATAACACAAAGATTATTACAATGCATTTATGATTTCCTAAACTTTCCACATTTTATTTATACTGTAGTGTATTTTCTATGATCCGCGAATAATCAAGTCTGCAAATTTGGAGGGACTACTGTACATTTTTTAACATTCATAATAGTTATTCATTTATAGTGCACAATCAAGATGCCGTGTATTAGAAATGCTGAAGACACTGTTGTGTGGCTAATCTGTTTATAAAGATTATAGTGATAGCTTTTTTAAGCTGTTCCTAGATTATCTTATTGTCACTATCCCTTTGTGCTCAGAAAATGTTTTGATTATTGTATTAGGCAGCATTATTATTTGGAATTTAATACGGAGTCTAAGTACAAACGATGTGACAAGTCTGGATTAACCTTTAAGCAAAATAAGCATGTGCTTAGGGGGCACCACAGATTCTTTTTCTTATAGTGACCAGATCATATTTGCGATAAAACCTTATAGGCTAGTGTAAATTTGGTGAAAAATATTTATCCCATTCTGTCTGTATACTATTTTTGTAGGGGTCTTAAACGAAGAAAATCATGCTCCTTTTTAGTTTTTTTAAAAGACAAGTTGTCCAGTCTCTTGCAGTATCAATAAAATGTATCTATCTGGTATGATGTGGATTGTGTGAAGTAATAAGTTCCTGTATTTCTCATTAATTGTGTTACTAAATTAAAAGCTGTAACTCTAGGCCTAGTTCAGAGGTTGGCAAAAGGGATCATATGTTGCTTATTAAAAGGGGTTCAATGAAACCTCAGTTGAATAAGAATGCTTAATGAATTGTAAAGTAAAGATTGTGTGTATTCATTATCATGTTCCCCTCCTTAGGAGCAAAGTGATCAGATTTGTAATTTTCAGCAACTAATATTTGTTTACATTTGTTAAAATTGAATCTTTACACCATATAAATTATTAAATTATTTCCAGACCCAAGATGAAACAAGTTCAGGTTAGTGGTACATAAAAGAGGAAACTAGCAAAGAAGGATGAACAAAATGCTTTGGATTTAGTGGTAAAGACTGAAGCAGACACATTTTTCACTTAAATTACACAGCATGATCTTCCGAAACAAAACCACCCGGCTCAATCAAAAGTGGACACCACTAAAACTTTGTTCACTTCAAGCTCAGAACATCCTGATGATGATGTGTCACAGGCTGGTTCAACGGGCACAAGAATCACTACTGAACTCACTTTGTCCATAAATTCTCTTGATATGTCTATTGCAAATGCTGATGACAATTGCTTTACAAGACAATCTGAAGCAAAAATAATTGTTACTAATGAAAATCTACTGAAAGATGGTGAAATGATTCAGTCCACAAACAATGAAGTAAATAAAGCAAAAGATTCAGGGTTTTGGCTCGATTTCTCTGCTGGTGATGCAGCTTATTGGACTGCTTGTGGACGGAGTGAGTGTCAGTGGGCCATTTGACAAATCTTACCAAAGTTTCAATAGTGGCAAACCAGCAAGACACTGTTCACAAAAACTTTTCATTGAGGTAAAAACCATAGAGAGGTGTACACAGAAATAGCAGACAGATTTTCTTTTCCAAGTGATGTACCAAATTTGAAGAAAATAAGTTTGCCATATATGTGCTATGTACGGCCCATTCACTAAATCTGGTAGGCCAACGTGCTGTTGACTGCTGTCAGATGGCAGTTAATATTTTCAACAGTAGAGTTCTTCTATACATTTTTTTCAGCCTCAACCAACTGGTGGAAAATTCCTAAAGTTAGTCTTGGAAATGAATTTGTATTAAAATCCCTTTCTGATACCAGATTGGAGGCACATGCTGTGGCAACAGCAGCAATTTGTAAGTCTTTCTTTAAGATTTTGGAAGCTTTAGAAAGTCAAGGGAGACACTAGAAGAGAGGCAGACAATATTGCAAATAAGATGCAAGTGCTAGGTTTTAATGTTAATCATATGGGATGGGATTTTGCAAAAGTTTCATAGATAAAAGTTCTACAAAGTGAGGATGTGAACTTGAAAACATCTGCAGATCTGTATATGTCATTAACTGACCAACTCTACATTTTAAGAAGATGACTTTGAAAGATTTGAATCACTCAAAGAAAATTCTACCAGATGTAGATTACAATGCATAAGCATGTCAGTAAGAAGATACCTAATGACAGATGCATTAGAAGCAAATCTAAACCCTAGAGATAAATTTCTTATCACCACAATTGTTGACAAAATCTAAACTCAGATGAGAACAAGGAGAGAAATAGCAGACAGATTTTCTTTTACAAGTGATGTACCAAATGTTTTATCATCATCTACTGAAATTAAGGAGGTATGTTCAGTGTTCTCAAAAGCTAATTGATGCTTACCCAGAGGACTTGGACATTAATTTCTCGACTGAGTGTCAGCAGACTCACTCCTTCGCACCATAAATGCAAAAATAAATTTGAATGTGCTTTTCCAAATGTAGAAATTGCATTTTGTATATTTTTGACATTTATGCTCACAAACAGCTGAGCATTCATTTTCTCATCTGAAGCATGTTAAAGATCCATACAGAACAATTATGTGACAAGAGGTTGGATGTCTTGTCTCTAAGTATAGAAGCAGATTAGTTTTGAGGACTTGAATGAAAGAAGCTATTGCACTTTTTCAGTTTGACTTTGGATGACGTCTGAGTATGCGTCTGCAAAAAAAATGTTCACATTATCTGCGCTGTAGAAATGCTTTGGATCTAAAGCACTAAACTTGGAAGCCACATTTTTAAAATGCTCAAATCTTTTACCTGTGCTATTTATTATAGAATCTAAGGACACTATGAAGGATTCAAGTATGAATTTCAAAGAAGTTAATTTAATGATTATTTGACTGGATTTGGGAAAAATATTAGTTACTTTTTACTGAAAAATACATTTCTTTACAGGATGTGTATCTTTGCCTGTAACCCAGTTCAAAAACAAGTAACGAATGAATAAGTATCGAAAACTTTATTGAAATCTAATGATTAGTTAATTTTTGGTAGAATTCCTAAATCTGGGCATGTTTTTGCTTTAAAATTTTCTGATGCTAATTATGACCGTTTCGTACAATGTAAACAACTTTCCGCACACAAATAATTCTTAAACCATAATTCTTTACAATCTTTCTCCTTACTAATGATTATTACAAAAGAATTGGCTATCATTGAATTTAGTATCCTAAACACAATGATACCCCAAATGTTGCCCATTTCACATTACATAAGCACATACAGAATATTTGCTTTGATTGTACATAATTCATATTAATTTTAAGTTAAATCTTGATGTTTAAGCATTTATACTCTTTGTATACGTTTGTATACTATGGCGGGAGGGGAGTTGAAAAATACACTGAATCATTTTTCAAATGAGTTTTTCTTTTATAAATGAATAAATAAAAGAAAAATCAATTTTTCAAATTCGATACCAGAAAAATATCTGACAGAACTTTTAAAGCAATAAGTAATGTAAACTGATTTCATGATGCGCAAGTCAAAACAAGATCGATATGTATATATTTTTTATTGATGTTCAAAGTTTACCTTCCCTACCAGCCCTCAGCTATTGTGAGTGCTCACACTTCATATCACAGAATTTTCTTATTTTGGATGCTTTTATTTTTAAAAATTCATTTTCCCTATTTAATTGGAAAGTCCTGTCGCAGACACATGACAGGCGCTCCCTAGCACTGCAACTGCCAGTGTTGCGGCTATTTTAGGTCAAAGGAATTTGTGTCTTTAAAAAATAGTTTTTAGATTCAAAATAGATTAAATACAAGTAGTCAAATGGACAGATGCATCTTTTTTGAAACACCCTGTATGTTTGTCAATAAGCGTATTGCCCTTAGTCTGCTTGTCTGTCTGCGTCTCATGTGTGCTCTGCCTAGGATGACAGTGTCACTCTCTGGCCATCTGCCTTGGATAGAAGTATAGTCATTGTGCGCAAAAATCTGTTGTGCAAATTTGTTCCTGTGATAAAAGTATGTACAACTTTCTCCCCTCTCCCTTCCCTCATATTAAACTACCTTTCTTTTTTCCCTTTCTACCATGTCTATCACACCTATAGTATCATATGTTATTCTTTAATTCTACGTTTTATTTAACTTTCTAATTTGATTTTTTTATATTTTCCTTTTTTGGTCACTTTTTGAACGAGACACCATATATAATCAGTTCATCAGAGGGGGTTTTTCCCCCCATAAACAAAAAAGATTCAGAAAACTTGCAACTGAAAATATATTGTAAATAGGTGTAATTAGCTGTTTTGATATCTAAGATATTTTTAGGGCTTCTCTATAAAAGGTTAAGGAAAATTGTTTAAAATGCCTCATATTATAATCACACTTTTTTAAAGCTTAACATTTTTTTTTTAGTCATGTGGTTAAGGTTAGGGTAGTTCATAAAGGGTTAAAGCAAAGGTTAAATGACTGACTGTAAAAAAAGAATGACAAATTGTGCAGTGGAGGATGTGCGTATAGAAACAGAGCCCCTGGGTAAAACTAATCCAAGCACAAATGTATGCCGGTGACAAAAAGCAAAAAAAAAAAAAGCATACAATTAAGGAGAAAGGTTAGGGAGGAGAAAAAAAATAATTATAATGTTCAAAAGACCAAATAATAAGTGGGAGTGGTACAAAGTTAGGAGGGAAAGCAGGTTACTGTGTATGCATAAGGGAGTGAAACTAAAGTGAAAATATTTATAGAGGTCTGTCCAGAAAATATTAGTGAAAAAATAGCCTACCTAGTGCAATGGTGCCTTAGTCCCCTACAAAGTACTTCCCTTAGGACCTCACTGACTTATCCCAGCGCCTCTTCCACTTTTCAGAACAGTCTGCAAAGTCCTCTTTCAGAATTGCTATCAGCTGCCTCATCACATTCTCCTTAATTTCGTCCACGATCTGAAATCTCTTTGGGAGCCAAATCTGGACTTGAAATTAATGTTGTCTGGGGGACGGTAGAAAACGTGTTTGGGGCAAACAGATATCTTCCCCGAAGGGATTTAAAAAAATTTTTAGAATCTGAACCTGAGGGAGAGGGATAAAAAGAGAGAAACCTTTTCTCTCTTTTTACACTGTATATGTATGTAAATCTATACTTTTCCACTTCCCTATCCCTCTGTATATATGTATCTCTGAAACAGGGCTGGTTCATTTTCCTGAAGTTCATCGGTCACTTTTTTTTCATAGTTTACTATTTGCAAAAAACACAGGTTAACTTTTTTTCTTTCTAAAATTACTGTGATGGGGGGTATGTTATATTTATAATTGATGGGGGGGAAAGCATATACTGTAAATGTGGTATTTATTTATAAGATTTAGTATTTACAATATATATTGTGTATAAGATTTATGAAGGAAAAAAAAAGAAAAAAAAAAAAAAAAAAAAAAAAAAAAAAGGATTTTATGTACAACCGTATGTGTCTGTAACATTTCATTTTAATTTAATTTTATTTTAGGTATTTGGATTAACATAGCTAATTGTATGGTTTAGCCACATAGAATATCTGGCAACCCTGGTTTAAAGACCGAGAACTGAGAATGAGACACAGGATTTGGCCTCTCGAATTTATTTGTTCCTAATTCTGTGTTTTTTTACCATTTACTAGGGCTGCAACTAACAATTCTATTCATTATCGATTAATATGTTGATTATTTTCTCGATTAATCAACTTGTTTATAAAATGTGTTCTACATGTTCTATAAAATGTCAGAAAATGGTGAAAATTGTCTGTCACTGACAGAGGGCTATATTGGCAATTAATTTAATAGCTAATTAATCAATTAATTGTTGCAGCTCTACAGTTTACAGATAACTTTTCAGTTTTGTTAATTTATTTGAATGGAGCAAAATAAATATAACAAGCCTGGTTGCTGCAAGGTCAAACCCCACCCATACTTCTATTCCGACTGAAGAGGATTACTATATCCATCCATCCGGACTTCGCCCAGCCCTAACCGTTCATAGTAGAAACTTGAAATTTTGTACACACTCCCCTTAATGTGTAGGGAAAATGCTTTTTTTTGTTTTTTGAAAAACCTTTTAGCTGGGGGGTTCAATTTTCAATGTAAGCTTATGCTATATTGGACACTAGTTTGTGCCCGCTTGTTTTTTGAAAATTCAGTCATTTTTTTAGTGATCACAGCCCAACTTTTTAATTGATCACCACCAACACAGCATATATGGGTGGCAGTGATTCATAATTTCCCTTGGAATGTTAGTTTTAAGTTTTTCCTCTTTGTCTGAAATGCCTAAAATTTGTGAGAGTTTCCGAATACTATAAATCTGCAATGTAACGGACTAACAGAAGGAAAGGGGTGTCTGTTAATGACGAAAGTCTGTTAAATCCGAATATAACCTAGGACACCAATTTTTACCATTTTTTAATGCAAATAAAAGCTTCTCTAAAATATACGCTGCTGTACATTAAAAAAATTTATTAAATTATAATAAAGAATATGTAATATTTACTCCTCCTTTTGACCAAGTAGTTCAAAGGTTCTTAACCCATTTTGGTGGTGACCAAAAATCTTATCTAAGATCTATTATGGAGATCCATGTTCTCATAAATAAGATTTATTTTGGCATAATCAAGAAATACTGGTTATTATAAAAGAAAAATGAAAGGTAATTTGCTATTTAATTAATGTCTAATGTGCAGAAATAATAATAGAATATTCATAAAAAAGGACTGTTAATCCGAAATCTGTTATAACAGGGTCCATTAAATTGAGGGTCTACAGTATCTAATAAAAATTGAAGTAGATATGGGTATTATATTTATCTGTAATCTGTGTCGGTTTCTCACCACCAAACATTCACACCATTCCATAGATCTCTCAATTGAGAACCCTTTTCGAACACTTTTAGTAAAAATAGGCCCCACAGGATTCCTACCTAAAGCTACCAAAATAAGATCTGACCTCAATCATCGAGCTGTCAACACTAGGCTCCAGGATTTTCTAACCAATCAGTGAACAGCATTTTCTCATTAGCAACCCTTGTTACATACACACCAGAACAGCTGGACATTTGATCTCCATGACTCCCTATCGGAGACATTGCTGATTCTCACACATACATACACTAACACGGCTGCACACAACCATACACCAACACGCAGTGGCAAGTACTTAAAACACACGCACACATTTTGTATACCTTTTCTAACATACAAACACTCAGTTCTACTCCTTAGAACTATTTTCTGAACGAACATTAAGTATAAACCTTCAAACTTAGCATTACTTCCCTTTTATATAATAAATATCCATTATTATATATTTTAACATTTTGTCTTTTGTATTTTCATTCATGTTTGTATTTTTATCTATTTGTCCGTATGCCAATTTAAAGATTCTTTCCTTCCCCTATTCACCAAGTTCAATGAAATAAGGTCAGTTTTCTACAAATCGAAAACTGACTTTTTCTTGTCTTGAATTATTGTCAAGCTTTAGAACTTAAAATTAGCAAATAAAATTACAGGTTATAACAGTGAAAATTGTCAAAAACGTGATAGTAGAAATGAGTTGCTATGAAAAGGTCAAATGGACAATGTTTCACAAGGTTATCCTGAAATAATTTTGAGTATCTTTCATTTTGTTTTCATAAGTTAAAAGTGTATCTTGCAATTTTCAATATGCTTGATGACCTATACAATGTGATGATAAATATATTTTAGGCTACAGACACAGCCTTTACACCAAAATAAAATAATTATAAGCTGTCATAATATATGAATTTAGACTAACAAAGTTTCAGGTAAATGTATATCCTAAGAAACCTAGATTGCTGACTATTTTATGATAATGGCTTAAATTTTAACAGTAAATCAAGTTTGATTCATACCGATATTTTGTAAAACTTAAAGAAATTTAATCTGTGGATATAGAAAGAATTCAATATTTAGCATGATGGTTAATAGATTAGAGGAACATTGCTCTGTGCTGCATTGGGAATTTTTTTCATTGAAACAGAAAAGTCCAGTTCATAAACCATAAAGCAGCTTAGGAGTTTGTGGTTTTGTAGGGAGAAGCATTGATGAATAAGAAGGCTGAAGGAATCTGCCCAAATACTATGCTCAGATAACTCAGGGCAAGGATAATTTTGGCGTCCCCACCCCTAAAATGTTTTGATTATTTAGTTGTGACTTCTCTTTTTTTTTTTAGGTAGCTTAGGATAACGCTACATTGTGACTTTTGTTCAGGATTTTTTAAAAAATATATTGTAGAATTTGTGGTTGTAAAAAAAAAAAAAAAAAAAAAAAAAAAAAAAAAAAAAAAAAAAAAAAAAAAATTAAATATTTGCTCAAAAATGAATTTTTTCAAAAAACTTAATTTGAATACTTTAAAATTCTTTATTCTCCATGATTACTTCTAAAAACATTATTAAATAGAATTATATAGAGATTTTTAATAGAATTATATATGCAAAAGTAATTATTTTTATGACTAACTTAATGCTATTTTCTTGCAGTTGAAACAAAATTAAAAATATTGATATTATTGCAGTATGCTTTAGAATCTTTGTAGAAAGTGCAAAGAGGTACCTGTGTTAATTATTTCACAATTTAAACATAAAATGAAAACAAAACAAAACAATATGAAACATCTATGAAGCAACTACAACAGCCTCTTTCGTGTAGGCTTTATCCTTGCAAAGTTACCTATAACTTAATTATAATCCATCTCAATAGCCAACTGTCTTTCAATGGAGAGCAAAGCTAACCCTGACAATCTATCCTTGCCCATTGTAGAACGAAGGTATGACTTCATGTGCTTGAGCTAGCTAAAGGATCGTTCTGCAACTGCGCTAGTTATTGGTAGGGCCAGAAAAATGTGGTACAATGTGGATAGGTTAGGATAAAAGGAACAGATGTTATTGGTGATCATGTACATTGCGGATGATCAGTTTAGTCACTTCTATTTGCCATACTGCTAGTGCTCATTATCTCTTTGTACATGTCTTTGAATAAAAGAAGCTCTTGTACTATTTCAGTTTGACTTTGGATGATGTCTGAGTACGTGTCTGCTAAAAATTCTAATTTGTTCACATTATCTGTGTTGTAAAAATGCTTTGGATCTAAAAGCATTAAATTTGTAAGCCACATATTTAAAATGCTCAAATCCTTTGCATGTGCTATTTATAATAGAATCTAAAGACTGAAGGATTAAAGTATTAATTTCGAAGAAAATTAGTTAATTTAATGATTATTTGACTGGATTTGGGAAAAATATTAGTTACTTTGTACTGAAAGTATAGTGAAAAATACATTCCTTTACAGTGGGTGTATGCTTGCCTGTCAACACAGTTCAAAGGATAAGTAGTGAATGAATAAGTACTGGAAATGTTATTGAAAATGTTATTGTTACACACAACTTTTCACACACCAATATCTCTTGGTTTATATTGTAGAAACAAATAGTTTTTAAACCAGAATTCTTATAGATGAATAAATAAAAGAACAATTGATTTTAAAATGGGAATTTTTCCGGTTTGATACCAGAAAAATATGACAGAACTTACATATTGCTTTAAAAATGTTTTGTAAGGTAAACTGATTTGATGATGCAGGAGCCAAAACAAGATCGATATAGATATAGATATTTTTTTTTTTTTTTAAATTATTGGTGTCCAAAGTTGTCCTTCCCTACCAGGACCCAGCTATTGTGAATGGCCAGGATGATTTTATTGTTTAATTTATTTTACTAATTTAACTGGAAAGTGTCAAACACATGACATGCACCCCCTTGCACTTGCGCCCGAGGACGACTGCCCCCCCATTTGCTACACCACTGTCAACATTAATTGCTTGTGGTAACCATTGATCAGGTGATGAACTTGGGATACCATGGGTGTAGCTCGAGAGAGGAGAGGAGAGCACGTGCAAAGCTAAACAGGAGGTCACAAGGTTAGCACAGATCAGGAAGAGAAATTCCCAAGAACAAAGAGATGCAAAAACTGGACGTGACGTGTATGAGAGGGGGGGGGGGCTGCCCCCCCTAGAACAAGATTAGACACACATTCCAAGAACATAAGACACCTGAGAAACACTGGAGGGTACATGGCCAAAACAGACATCAAAAGACAAAGGAATTAGCCTGATTCAAAACCACATACAATGATTAAAACACTGTCCAACAAAATTCAGACAAAAATAGCCTTAGGAACTTCTATGAATTACATGTATGAAAAACCACAAAAATAAATAAAAACTAACTTGCAATTGACTAAACTGAACACATCACAGAAAATAGATAGATGAATAAAATAAAATAAATGCACTTCAAAATAAAATTTCAAAATTTAAGCTAACAGAAAGAAAGAAAGAAATAAAAAAAAAAAAAAAAAAAAAAAAAAAAAAATAAAAAAATTAAATAGCTGGTGACATTACTGAAATGAGAGAGAAAAATAGTATGACTAAACCTCTAATGCAGTGCTGTCCTACACACTGCATGCAAAGCGATTTCCTATGGCCCACATCCAAGGCCAACTCGAAATGACATTTTGCAGCCTGTGACCAAGGCTGAGTCAACAAAGTTTAAAAAAACAACAACAAAAAAAACCCAAAAAAAACCCAGAACATTTGACTGATTAACATTTACAAGACTTGGTGAGAGGAGCAATAACTCAATACTAGCCAGAAATTAAAGATATTGCTGTGTGAATTCAAGGCCAAATAACTGATAAAAACTTCATATTGTATTTCATTTTTTTCATATTGCATCATTCTTTTGTATGTAATTTGCTTTAAAAAAAAAAAAAAGAAAAAAAAAAGATACATGGAAAAAAAAGAGACAGAAAGGCAAGTGAATAAATAGTTGTAAGAAATTAATAAGAATTTTAATTAGAATAACAAATAACTTACCTTTACCAAGCTGTACAAATCCAGTAATAATGATGAGAAGAAGAGCCAACACCTTAGCATAGGTGAATATATCTTGTACTCGTGTTGCCCATTTAACATCTTTACAGTTCACAAATGTTAAAACAACTGAAATGAAAAAATGTATTATATTATAAATTTTGGTTAAGAGAAGACAGCAAAAACAAAAAATACAATTTTTATCAGTGTCACAAACTGATCTAAGATTATTAACATTGGGAAGGAAAGGAAATATAAAATACAGAAAAGGTGTTTTTCTATGATAAGTCTATTAAAAAAAAAAGAAATTGAGGAAATCTATTTAAAAAATATTACAGTAATACAGAGGAAGCTGCTTATTGTAAACACCTTTGGACAGGGTCTTTTAGATAACAATAACTGGGTGATAACATTAAGCAAAGGATATAAAAATTGGAACAATTTACATTGATTATTATAAATTTGCATTCATTGTTATTAAATTCATTATTATAAACAATTTTTAAATTAGAAAGATTAATTTGAAATTTATTGACTTTTTTATGTATTTTTAATTCATTTTAAATAAAGTGTTTGATACCAACTGATTTTGATAATAATAACCGTTTGATAACATTATCCATGATTATAATAAACGGCTCCCTCTTTATAATAAAAGAAAAATAAAGAATAATG
Source organism: Architeuthis dux (assembly GCA_006491835.1). Classification (NCBI taxonomy): domain Eukaryota; kingdom Metazoa; phylum Mollusca; class Cephalopoda; order Oegopsida; family Architeuthidae; genus Architeuthis; species Architeuthis dux. The sequence goes on along the minus strand of VCCN01002810.1, from coordinate 7,276,610 downwards.
AGAAAGATAAATCAATCCTGATAATTTAATAATGCTCACGCCTACAAAACACTTGTGAGATGTTCACGTTCTAATAGTTAAGATGTTGAAAATGGCCTAAACAGGCGTAATATGTACATCAGGAGACATACACCAATACACAAGACGGAACTACATACTTGCTGGTCATTTGTAAATTAAGTGTTTGTAATTAGTCCTAGGCTAAAAGAATATTGTACACAAGTAAATATAAGTTATACAGCCATTTACAATATTCACTGTTTAATGGTTTCAAAATAACTATTCCTGTAGTCTGACCACCTTTTAATCCAACCAAAATTTGATCAAATTTTTTCATTCGTTTTTACTTTTTGTTTGTATTTCTATCAATCCAAGATACTTAAAAGACATTGTAGATGTATAATAAGTAGGACATTTTATTGAGATGTTACACCATAATCTAATTATGTGATTTATGACATCTGATAACACAGTGCAATGCAATTTTTGTTCCTGGGTAGTGAGTGCTATTTTCTGATTGTTTAAATGTAAAAAGTATAGAAAATGACTATTATCCCCTTCAAACTTTGCTTTTGTGGCCAGGATAGTGATATTTGTATCTAAATGTTTTTCTTACTTTATGTGATTAAAAATGTGCAAATTTGCCAGTTGTCCAATTGAAAATAAGTAGATTTCAAATTATCACTGTCCTGGTCGCATAAGTTCGAAGGGAATAATTGACATTTTCTATACTTCCTAGACATAAGCAATTAGAAAATAACACTTATTACCCAGGAACACAAAAAGCTTTTAAAAAGTTACAGTACAATCTGACCAAACTGCTAATCCAACCTGGCTGTGGAACTAGGAACTTCAGACTTTAGGACTTTCCATCTTGACAAAAAAACAAACAAAAAAAAAAAAAACAATATGAAATTTGTTTTCTTGTTTACAGGTATATCCATCTCAAAAGATACACAAAATTTACTTTTTGCATAAAATCTGAGGAGAAAAATTGTTTTGTTTTATTGTATGCTCCTAGCTAGTAAAATGTTTTCCCAGTGGGTTTAAATGTTATAAGACAAGAAATCATACTTTTAGTAATCGTTTCTTTTTTTTCTTCTTTTTTCAATATGTACCTCAAAAGATACACGGACATATTCACCCATAATTTCAATACTATTACTCCTAGAGCCCTAATAATTCATTTATATGTTGTGAGTATATTTTTTGTTCATGTTAAAA